>VXBT01012421.1:6949-32461 GCA_013400235.1 Oriolus oriolus | reverse complement strand
CAACACATACCTACCCCCTCTTGCAGTAAACTTGCCTCCATGACACAAAGTAAGAACATAGGTACTTATTCATTCATATTTTTACATAGTGCAAGAAAAAACAAGTAATAAATACACAAATCTGCTCATAGCTATAGATATGTTGTCACATGTTGAACACAATGCTATAGAATACAATTACACAGATTTTTATTAAAGATCAGTCACTTATTCTCATCTCTAAGGATACTGCTTTTTGGGTTTTTTTAATTAAACAAAGCTGGAGGGTTATATTCCTGCAATGAACAGAAGAAAGAGCTCAGACTTTTTCTGGTAACAAGGCCTACTTCTCAGACACTGGAAACTGTTTTTAATGCTTTCCAATATTCAATAATATTTTGTACTTTTAAGAAAGAGCAATAAATATTTAAGAGTCCAAGTCTCCTCACTAAGGGTAAGTACATAGTGATTATAATTTACTCCAATGTCTAATTGAAAGTACTAATTCAGTTTGAGAAGATGACAAGACCCTCTGCTTGCTCATATCCCTAAGGGAGCTTCTCCCTTGCTTCCCTGAATTACAGCTGCACAAGGGCTGGGAAACTGCAATGATCATGTCATTCATCAATACAGTACAGACCAGTAGCTCTTAATGTTTTAGAAACTGCTGTGCTTAAAGCCCATCTTTTTCTAACCAATCCAATACGGAATGTATTAAATATTAACTTGTACAAAAATTAAAATTTATCTTACCTGCTGTTGTGTTTGCACTAACGACTCTAAGTACTCGATAATAACAGTTTTAAAGTCTTTCACTCGTTCCTTCTGTTAATAAATAAATTATGGCATATTAACCTCTTAATAAATTTTACTTGAAATGTCAATATTATCTAGAGTAGAACTGTCATTTACTTGGACAAAATTATACATGCCTCAAATCTTCCCACTTCCTTGCGAATGGTTTTGGAGATCTGCTCAAAATCTTTTTCCCCTTGCTGAACTTTTGTCTCCCACTGGCAAAGGAAAGACATACAGAGGTAAGATTTTGTGTTGTCCATTCAACCTATCAGTATCTGAACTTTTTTCCATATTAATAGTCACTTGAGCACCTATTCAAATTTTTTTGGCCTATTTAAAAGAAAATCTTACAATAACAATTTCAAATTTGTGTTACAGGATGTCATCAGATCAGTTACACCAAAGGTATCTTTAAGGCAAAACTATCTGTGGATAAAATGTAAAAGTGTCCTAGCACTGCTATTACAAACACTTAACAACATTTAAAAAATATTCTTTAGAAAACAAAATGCATCTCTAAGGCTTTGTCTGCTATGCCCTTTACAAACTTCACACAAAGGAACCTAAACTTCTCCAGTCAAGCTTGGAAGAGTCTCAGGTTAGTTCTCTATATTCTTCTAATTCCAGAAGAGATGAGTAAATCTTCATCTCTGCCTCAGGTCAAGTATATGATTATCTCTAGCATATTTCTGTTGCAAATGACAAGCTACTGAGGATGTGTTCATCTGCTTTCCAAAGCACAAGCCTTCTTTTTCAGTGGCAACTGTTTTCATAGAAAGCAGGAGTAGAAAAGTTACTGCAGGTAAGAAGATCACTAGAGGAAAATTCAGAGGAAGAGATGTTTCTTATGGGGTTTTGCCATATTGGGAGCATGGCATGCACGTAACAATATATGACACTAGGTTGTTCCTCCTTAGTTTCTGTAAAAAGACATCCAGATAGATAAGAAGGGATCCTCAACATCTACATCGCCCTTTAACAGCTTTCACATACCTATTACATTGTTAAATTTAAGCTTGTTGTGTAGATAAACGGAGAGTCCCACACACAGGCTAGCAGTGCTTTCAAATGCAACTGTATCTGTTCATCTCAACATATTAACTGAGTCAAGAGAACAAATACCTTCAGTAACATTTATCTTCCTGAGAAAAAGGCAGCACAGAAGCAACATGCTTCAATGTAGCATCTTCCTGTTAGCAATCCAGTGGCGCTACTTATTCACAAAAAAAGCATTTTGTGATGCGGTGTCAAGTTTCTACTGTGATATGAGATAAACATCATCTATGTTCCAATAGACATCTCCATATTTTCAGTTTTTATTTATTCACAGTCTCCTGACTGACCTTTTAGATATACATTATGAAGCTATTTAGTAAGTCATAGCAGTACTTCCTTCATGGAAGATCAGCCTGAAAAGTTATCACATAACTGAAATAGTGTAAAACACAGCTAAGGAAAAGTAGATTAAGATTGCCCATGCCTTCCTACCACATCAAACAGAGGAGCCTGAGATTTCTGTGAAAGCTTCTACAGGCCTAATGTATTCAACATTTCAATTCAATCATGTCCAAATCCCAGGTCCTATGTGAATTATCACTGGATAACAGTTTGCCATTTTATAGTATCTGACAAGAAGTAATTTCTCATTCAATAAGGTATTTGTGCCTTCATCCACAAAAAACAACTGAGTCATGCATGATGCTCGAGCTGCTTAGGCTTTGACTTCACAATTCCTCTGCCAGAGGGCCCACTATCACAGAATTCGACAACTCTGAACACATTTCAGGGGCAGTAAGAACTTTCAACTGGCACATTTAAACTGTGGGTTTACTAAAAGGCTTCTCCTTCTAACTATCCAATAAAGCAGGAAAAGTAATACTTCAGAAAAATGCAATTCTTTTAATATTGGGACTGGGAAGGGATCACGATTTCCCACTACTACTAGTAATCAGGAAATTTATTGCGAATGGATGGGTGACATCAGGAGAGGCAATCAACAAGAATGTGGTCACACATGAGTAACATTAGGTTTTCTCAGTAAACAAAAGACTTTTTTAAGGAAAAGAAAATCAAGTTAATGAGTAATTCCAATACTGTATGTGAAATATACCAAAGGGCAAAAGAACAAAGGAGCACATGGTTAGTGACCAATGAGGAAGCCAAACAAAGCAACTGTGTAAAAGAGCTTGAAGTCTGCAATAACGTTCTTCCATTATTTAATGGGAGAGTACTAGAGCATACTTAGAATGCATTAGCGTTAAATAATTAAGTTGTCCTACCTCTTCAATTTCCTTAGTGAAGCATGATAGAAAAAGTGTATAAATTATGACACTTCAACATGTTAGATTTATTTTTACTGAAATTACACCATATATACATGCACATATATATGGGTAGAAAAGCTGCATATTTAAGCAAAACATGGGAATAGTTCTCTATTAGTTGTCTTTGCTGTATTTACCCAAGTCATCTTAGCTTTAGAGACCAAGAGGTGCTCCTCTTCCTATCCAAGTGAGCTGTTAACAGTTAAAAGCTTTAACTTGTCCATGTTCCCGCCCTCCCATCTCCCAGACTCTGTAGAGACAGTATTAACTGTCTTACAGATCTTACAAGAAGTAAAAATTGCACAATTTAGTGTTTCAATAAATTCCTTTTAACAATTTCAGTAAATATGGGAAACAGCAAGTAAGTGATTTGTAAACAAAAATGGTATAAAGCAGCATTAATGCAGAATGAATGAGCCAATGCAGAAAGTCTGACCTCCAAAATAATGTTTGATAACATTACCTCTTTTATCTCATCTTTAGCTTGCTGTAATTTATCAGGTTTGTTGGCAAGTTGGAGCTTTGCTTCAGCTTCACGTTTTTTTTGTAAAGTGACCTGAGCATCTTGCCACTTCTGCCAGCATTTCATTCGATGGTCAAACACACCCTGCAAGAATAGACAAATTTGTTAAACAACTGGAAGTGCTAGAGCTATCTTAATTCCCAGCAGGAAAAAATAATTCCAGGACAAAGGTGGAACAAATAGTATACTGAATGAAACCTTAGTGTGTCTACCACGTATTGCATGTCACTTGACACCATGCTTGCACAGCTCAATACCTTCCACAAATAACAGGCTATTCAAGAACCCTTTTCAGAGCAGAGACTTCAGTACTCCAAATCATTTTATGCCCCTCATTCTATCAAAAAACGACCAAAACAACTACTGTGAAGTGCACTATTATGCAGACAATTCTCTAAATGCAGATACTAGCAAACTGTTCATGCACATGGATTACACGCATTTTCAGCAACATGTTTTTGTTAGCAATGGACTAAGGTAGCACAAGTAACGTACACATATAAAAATAAAAAATAAAAAAGAGAAACAAAGTAAAAACGAAAGTATATACCTCCAACAACCTGGCAAGTTCAAAGGTATTTCTGGACATAATTCACAGATACTTGTTCTCATGTGTAAACCTAATCATGCTGTGCAGCATAGCTTACCCCTAAATTGTGTATTTTCTTTAATGAGATGTAGATCCACAAATTGTGTTTTTTTCTTATTTAAAGACATTACTGGCTATGTACCAAATATAGCATACTAAATTATGTTCTTCAACATTTATGTATGCTTACTGTAACAGTAAGCATGCTTAGACACCGTACAATATCCCCAAATACTGTACACAATCAGTACTGCCCAAAGTAGATTTGCATTTTCTCTAGATCTTACCACTCCATTCACACTTTTGATCACAGCCATTTTTATCATTGGAATAACTCATGAACGCTTTCACTTTACTCAGCTAGAACATCAGGCAAAAATTTAGTTGTGTTACATGAGCAAATGCACATATTCATTTACCCTAAATCTATAAGCTGAGGAATGTGACTTTAAACACAACACCAGTATTTCTCCTAGTAGTACTCACTTTTACTGCAGCAATCAGACGAATGTAATCACCAAGCAGTTCTGAGAACACATAGAAATCAGCAAAAGCTTGTTCTTGATGCAATTGATCTATCTTCTCCTCAACCTCTGCAAGTTGAGACAAAGCTCTAGATAGAGCAGTGTGGTCCTCAGAGTTACCTAACATGGCAGCACTTTTAGCAAAGGCAGCGGTGTTGGCTGAAAGCTCTGAAACACAGGAGTAATGTTTAGTACGATGTAGTTAATCTGTTACAGTACTCTGCAGCATAAATCAGTGGAGCAGAGGGTTGAAATCGAGCAGAGGTTTAACTTCAACAACTGAAAAAAAGAAGCTAAAGATCACGATAAGATACACAAGGACATCACAATGAAACAACATTAGGAGGATGACTCCTGTGCAAAAAAACCTCACGATCAGTAAAGGCTTTGCTAAGTCTGTTAATGTCATGCTTACTTTGTCTACAAAAAGACATGAAAAAAAGTCACTTCAGTATTGTGCAATTGCAGAGAAAATGCAAACCCACACAAAAAAAAGCCAAGTCATCTACAGTGCAAATTCAGAACAATTTTAACAGGTTTACAGCACAGTTTTTCCATTTAGATCAGAGTGGAAAAAAACCCAACCCTTTCATAAAACTGCCACTCCCATGAGTGGAATTTATTTCTGTTGGACTGTTTTATTGACTTTAAGTAACTTATATGTGTGCATACTATAGTGTATTGTCACATTCTGATATGCCTTAAAACAAAAAAAAACAAGCAAACCTCACATATCAGCATCTGTGAAAGTGAAGTTTTGAGCTAATTTCTTAACAAATACTGGTGCAATTGTCTCAAAACCCATGTAAGTAATCCTGTACAAAGTTTAGCTCTATGAAGGACCTTTGAACAAACATTTAGTCCAAATTACTTCAGGTTAGTTTGCAACTCTGCTGCTCCTGCAGAACCATCAGAACACCAGAAGTGATATCTGAAGAAACCTGTCTTTAGATATTTAAAACCTTTACGATTTAAACACAATTCTTACAAAAAAACCAACAAACCAACACTTCTTCAAATCTATAAGGTGTCAAACCAACTGTAAATAAAGATTTCCATTTTCCATTACTTCTTAAATACTCCTTAGCCTTGAGGACAGGTGGCTAAAGATATTTTTACGACAGAGAATAATTCTTGATTAGAATTATGAGAAAGTAACTTACGACATTCTCAAGTACTTCTGGAGGAGCTCGAAGGTGACACCATACTTTAACATAATACAATATTGTCAGAAAGCACACTTATGGTCTTCCTCAAGCTAGAAATTCAAAATTGTGGTTTGTTTGGGGTTTTACTTGGTTTGGTTTTTATTTTGTTTTGTTATTTTTTTAATAATATGATGGAAATCCATCTCTAACAAAAAGCAGCACAGGTTATTATAACATAAACTTACAGGCTTTGCTTATATCTAAAATAAGCAAACAAAAAGCTTATTCTGTGACTATCTCCACAGGAAAGTTTACCTTAACAGTAGCTTGAGGGTATATCATTATGCAGACTGAATTAAGAATAACGAATTCCTGTGTAAGCACTTAAACTCAGTTAACAGAGCAATACTGAACCAAAAGATGTTTAAACAGATTTATGCAGCCACATTTTGTTCAGAAAGAAATTACTCTTGCCATGAGACCTAAAGATAAATTTACAGATGTCTACTGTAGTAGAATCACTTGCTAGGTGTGGTAATGAAACTGCAAGGGAAAAAAATATTCCA
Organism: Oriolus oriolus; assembly: GCA_013400235.1. NCBI lineage: Eukaryota > Metazoa > Chordata > Aves > Passeriformes > Corvidae > Oriolus > Oriolus oriolus. The sequence continues at coordinate 26,010 of VXBT01012421.1, read as the reverse complement.
AATCATTATAGTGACTCTAGGAATGACAGATACTCTAGTTATACTTAAAATTAAAACAGGTATACAAAAATACTAGAGCAGTTTAAAATAAAAGATACAATTAGAAGATTTTTGCGCTAAAATACGTTGTGTAACTATTTTAGTTAAGAGTTCTGACATGCTGAGCTCTTGTTTCATCACCATTTCCTAAGGCTCATGCAGTTACACAAAAGTAAAGTTACCTTTTCTGTGGCAGACTAATGCTTCAACGCTGGCATGAAGCTTCCTAAGTTGCTGATCCAGATTCTCAAATTGCTCCTGTTTTTCTTCAAACCACTGACAAAAGATGAAAGAGTCAAGCATTACAAATTAGATTACCAACAACATTTCTGGTTCTAAAGAAGCAAATTATCCAGGTACTGCCAGGGTGGTCAACTGATACAGCTAAGAATTCAAGCCAATAAGCAAATTAATAACACATTTTCTACTTCTACAGCTTTAAAATGCAATTGTTGAGGCTCATTAATTCATCTCATTATTCAAGCCGAAAAATCAGCTCTTACTGCATCCGATTCATTCATCTTGATTGTCATTTTGTTGACAGCGTCGGCAGCCTTGTTCACCATCCTCAATATTCCTGCTCCACTCAGAGCCTGGGTGTTAACCGCTCTCGGCAGCTGGAATTGAATGACAAATAAGGGCAAAGAGACTGGTTAAAAGGATGGAGGTTTAACTGGGCACAAGGGGGAAAGAAAAGGATATAGTGTTTTCTTTACTCCTATGTGTTTCAATATAGTGGAATCTAATTTCTCAAATTTACTACTTTTACATTCTCAAGAGGAAAACTTAAAAATATAGACTATTTACTTTTCTTCTACATCTTTACATTTAAATGGAACAAACAAACCACTTGTCCAAAGCTGTTATGAACTAGCCAAATGCCCTAAATGGCCACCTATATGCTACAACAAACTGCCACTACAGGAACAGAAAACCTTAGATTTACAACAAATTATACAAAGGAAATTCTGTGACACGTTTAATTGTAATGCAAAACATGCACTGCATGCTGATAGTAAAAGGCTGATGACTTTTTGCTTTGCAATATAAGACTATAACCCTACCTCAAGTATCAAGAGAACATGTTACCTGCTCAGGTACTGAGAAATCCTCACAGTTAGGTTAACAAACCTTAAATTTAATTGATATTAGTATTCAGGCTAGATTGAATATGCTACACAAGGTGGCCCCTATGTCAGACCATTTACCCTTCATGTGATGTTTTGTCTGTCAGCAGCATTGACAAACCCACTGTAAGTTATGTATTGATGCTTTTGTCAGTAGGGAGGCCTCTGTGACTTATTAGTGTAACTAAGATACTGACATTAGCCAAAACACTGCTCAGTACTAGAGTGAAACCACTATGTACATTTATAAAGAGATATTACATACCTTTAACAATATATTTAATATTGTGAAAGGTACCAGATTAATAGTACAGCGGACCGAAGTCCTTATTCACAAAATACCTAGCCTGGCCAGCAGCACTGCCAGCATTTTCACATTATCCTACGAATACACCTCAAGCTGAACTCCTGGAAGCAAGAGAGCTGCTTCCAAGCCAGTTTAATTTTAGATCTTACTTAACAATCAGTAACACGAGAACTGGAAAGACCAACTCGCTTGAGAAGTCACTACACAGCAAACAGCTTTTTGTCACTACCATTCTAAGTTTTACCAGAGCCAGAGGCACACCATTACCTAAGTAGCCTCTGCCATTCTGTCCCATGAAGGGTAACAGTCCAATTGGATTTCATATTTATTCAGGGGATTAGGTCTCAATACAAAGTGAATATATTGCTTGGTGGGTTACCATACCTAGAAACAAGTAAGAGAAGTTAAAAGAACGTAAATACCTCAGAACTTTCCAAGAATTGTCTCAAATCTGGATCCTGCAGCAAGGTTGGGTGCTTTACTGTTCGTTGTAGATACCTATGATTTTAAAAATTAAAATATCAGGTACGAGAAGAGATTTAATGTGGATGACTGAACATAATGCAGTGCCATGCACTCCATACCACAACATAACATACTAAACACAGGGCAGTGCTTACACCAGAACCTCCTCAAAGTGGGGCCCGCCAGATCTGTAGGCTGCACAGTGGTAAAATAATATACTTCTTATTTTCAACAACTCAGTGAAGACCTACTCCTCTAATAACCAGTTTATGCCAGAAAAAAAAATGAGCTTGTTTAAGCATTTTTGTACAGTGCAGTGGACAGGCTTTTTGTTACAGGTAATTCTGGCTGATTTATTTTAGAAATATAGGAAATCTTGGACAAGTGAGTTGATTAAGATCTAGGTTTAAACTATTTATATGCTGGATAGACTACAGTCTTCAACGCATTTAGTTCTAAAAGACTCATAAACACGCAAGTAAAATTCAGTGCAACTCCTTTCCTTTTTTTTTTTGCACTTCTGCTTAGATTTCAAGTGTAATTTTTATCCATCCTCCATTAGGTATGACCACCAGATCCTTATTTTTTTTTTAAAGAAGGTAAGGATTGCAGTAAAAGTATTTTACACATTAGATTGCTCAACTTTTTTTCCTTGTTCCATACTCCATATGAAGTACAAGTTAAGGTAATGTGGCAGTATACCAGGGATAGGACCCTTTCCTAACAAAGATACTTGAACAGTATCGGCTGTGTATCAGTGCTGGGTAACAGAGATCCAATATCTCTTATGCCAAAATTCAGGAAGACACATCAACGTCATCAATGCACATCATCAGAAGCTCATTTTACTTTCAGGTGACTGGAGGTCTCTTCACCCCCCTTCCTGCCCAACAGCTGATTTGCTATGGAGCAAATCTGAGCCTAAATAAATTTTAGTTACATACAGACATTACCTTTCTAGAGCTGCTCTTCTTTTCTCTACAAATTCAGTGGATGAAGAATCTTCTTTGCCTACTTTAACCTTGGTCATGCCTTGAAGGAAATGGCATCATATTGATTTTATCACAGATAAATCATTAACATAACTGATGTGATTAGAATATAAGGCTCACCCAAGTTTACATATTTAAGTCAAATTACAATGAAAAACACTACATAGAAACATAAAAGAAAATATCAACACTGCATGCTGCATAGTTTTGTGGAAGCATCTCTGTGAAATATTCAATTTCCTGTAACATATTAATTGTGACTAACAGTTAAGTAAAAGTAGGTTAATTTGCATTTATGAAAACTGTCTAAATGCTGATCAGAGTCTTACTGGCAACTCATGTTCAGAAAAAGAAAACAGTTACCCTATAAAGCAGAACAGGAAAATGTCCCCAGGTTATAAGCCTATTCAGCGATAAGCTTATTACCGTTATTTTCATTCTACTATTTTTTTCTTTTAAGTTCTAAAACTAATAGTTTTTCAATTAACTAAGGTAAACTAACAAGTTCTGAAAATTCTGAACTGAAGGGAGAATAAAATCAGCGGAATAAAATGTACGAAGCCTTACAGTGCTTCCCTGACCAAGAAAAGAGTGGCACCCAGTTATTGATGCGTCATGGCTTGGGAAATACATTCAACCTCAGCAGCAGCAGAACTCTAAAACAGTCAGACTGAAGTCACTATTTTTCATGCTAAAGACCTAAACGCAGAGATTTTAGCAACCTGAGTCCCATCAAAAACATCATGAAACACTGGACATTAACAATTACTCTTATTTCCTAAAAAACAGGAAAAGTATTTTATTACACAGTCCAGACATCTGATTTCTAGCTGCAGTGTATTTCTTTTCTGTAACTTCTGTGTTTCTTCAGCTGTTCTTGAGCTGAATCTCAGAAATTCTGAGATTCTGACTATGACTCACTGATCTGTCAGCTCAACAGTTCCCAAAGTTCCTCACCCAATCTCCCTTCTGGCCTTACAAGTTTCACACAGTAAACCCTGCAGGAGACAAGCAGCAAAGCCTTACAGGAACAAGAAGGAACCCTTAATCTCTCAGTGAAGCCTTAGTTTTCTCCCTTCTCTGCAACATGATGAAAATAAATCTGATAAACATTTTTTTCCAAAAGTATTCTACACAGCGTAATGCAACTAAATCCATAAATTCGTCCGTAAAATTGAGTATGTCTTCAAATACAAGGATTCAAGTATTCAAGGAAAATTGAGGTAATTCACATGCCTCATCTTTTTACATTACAGTATTACTATACATTAATATTTTACTGCAGAAAGCAGGAAATCTTGTGGTTTAATACAAAAGAGCCTTCGTATTTGAAGTTTGAACAGAAGTTCATAGGGAAAAACTGAATCCACAATCAAATGACCCATATGAGGAATTCCTACCCTGTGATAATGACAGTTACTTCTAAATATTGTGCCAGATTTCTTTCTCTGCTAATATAAGCCTGTTTAAATGCAAGTGTAAAGACTGTTTCTGTAGGCCAAGCATTCTTCTAATCCTTCACAGGAAAAGACCCATGACATAAAAAATTATTTTCTTTAAAAGTAAAAACATTATTTTCACACACGCTTATGTAAGTAGTGAGGTACTTTGGAAGAATGTCCAATTCTAGTTCACCACTGATTCATTTTTATCCTTTTATTCCACAATCAGTAACTGACGACCTGAATTTGTAGCTAAGATCTAAAATTCCAGCCCCTACCACTCATCATCACAATAAAACTGGAGTTTAAAACTCCAGGTGTTACCAACACTGTAATGGAATGAACAGATCAGAGACTTTTTTACAACACACACTGCATAACACTGAATGTATGACATTATGTATTAAGACTTTAAACATAAACATGCATAATGTAAAGACTATGCCATCTTACTTTCAGCTGTTTTGTCAGCTCTCTGCATTAAGATGCATTATTTTACAACAGCCTAGAATCAACTCCTTCTTTTCTCCAGAACTAGAAATGCACTGACTACACACTCGTGAATATAAGTAAGACCTGTGAACTTCAACTTTAAAGAGGGAGTTTCATGCTCTTTTGAAAATGTTCTACAGAATCTGAGTTTTCCCAACCTACCTGTAGCTTAAAGTCACACAGGGCTTTGAAGCGACAGCCAGTGCTTGCTTGCACTGCAGTAAGTCCCACCATTTTACTGCCTCCCAGGTGTATCAATGTTTATGCTGGTTTTATTCAAATGGTAGCTGAAATCCAGTCTAAGCTGAATTCGACTGTGATGCAAGCACTACATTTTCATGTAAATGAATACTGTCCTAAATGCCTTAAATATTGTATCATCCAAAGGACATTATCAAAAGCCTCATTCCATTTCTATAAGCCCTGTTAGCATTTGGAATTAAACTTATTTTTGTTATATGAAAAACTGTTTATTACACAATTACAGATTACCTTCAAGAACTACCAAAAATTCAGGTCAAATTTTCAGTCTCAGAGGCTTAAAAACACAGTGCTTTTCCACAGAAGTAAAATTATGAATTTTCCAAGCCTTCTGCTGCCTACATCTACTCAGTCTGCCTACTCCTACTTACATGAAAAGCTGCTGCTCTGATCATCTTTACAGACTAAACTACTGAAAAAGAAGTCCTGCCATAGCCTACATATCAAACAACATTCTAGATTCAAATAACTTATTTATATGAGTAACACAAAAGTCTTCAACAAGCTTTACTGTTTTAAATGTTTAGCTACTTTGAAGGAATTTCTACTACTTAGAGATCACAAAATTGAAGTCATTTAAATGCATCAGGCACGCTTCTTAGCTCAAGGAGAAAGGATCTGATCCTTTAAGGCATTCATGAAGACTAGCATTATTCAAAAGTCATTTTTTGCATTAAAACTTTGCAAAATTTGAGACGTTTTGCATTCACCATGATCAAAAGAAACAAACAGAAGTATTAGAGACATGGAGTACGTATGAAGCTCTATATATTGCAGGCAATTGATAACAGCTTAACTTAAAAATAAACTTTCTTTTAACATCCTTGCTTTGGTAGACTAATCAGCTCTTGAAGGGCAACAGCAAAGAAAGAATCGTAGATAAGAAACACAAGGCCATGCATTAAGAGACATCCTTCTCGTTATCAACACCAGTCTGAGTTAGGAAGAGGCCGTTACATATCTTTCCTGAACTTTTTGACAATACAGAACACAAAGAATATTTGGACCACCTGAGAAGTAAGCAGTATTTATGCAGAAAAGTAATTTGTATTACAGTAATTAAGTGTCATCTTACCAGAACTGCACTTACCTACAATACTTTTTTCTGGAGCTGGAGGCACAATATAACCAACATGCATGTATTTTGTTGCTAATTTGCTGTGCAGGCCAAGAAAATCACTGAATCTTCTTTTAACAGAGAATTCATTTTTGTGGAATATCGAAAGTGATGTCTTTAAACAAAAAAAATCAAAATTGTTGTGAATTACTTATCCATCTCAGTTATGATACAAAGTAGTCACAAATTTTTGTTGTACTACTTACCTTTGTTGTTACTCTGTATGCCATGTAAGCATTCATGCCATCTCCTGTAAGAAAATTAAAATACTTATCCCCAGGACAAGGCATTGTAATCCTGTCATACACTTTTTAGTCCAAAATATATATTAAATAGATTTCCATTTATATAGCAAAAACTGTCAAAGGAAAACAGAAGAGGAAATCATGCTAAAATCTAAGAATAGTCTTCAAGGAATAAGACAGCCTACTGTCTGAATTTCTAGGCTCAAGGAACTTACCAACTTTCTCTGGGTCTGATACATTGATTTCTATATCAAACAAATCTCCATTTGCTTCTTCTTCAATCTAGAAAAAAGATATGTCACATTTAACAAGGTAATGGACATCCATATTATGTGTGGGTACAAGGATAAGGATGTAGAGGAAGGAGGAGAAAAAGTCAGTATGTTTGTGTAATTATGAAATATTTCCAGTCTCCAATGTTAATATACTTTCTAACACCGACTGACTGCAGCAAAGCTCATGTGGTGAACTTGGTAGTGCTAAGTTATAGTTGGCCTCAATGATCCTAAAGGTCCTTTCCAAACTAAATGGTCCTGTGATTTCAGTTTCAAGCCCTACTGCAGAAGCTTTTAGTACAGCAGATTGAGGAGTCTGTTCATTGTATCACGTACAATACCAGCAGACACTGTGGTTCACAACCACTCTCATTTGCAATGTTTCTATGTGCTGCTAATCAAAGGACAGACATTCCTTTTCATTAACGGTATCTGTAGCAGAAGAGCTTGGGAAGGGAAAAGCAACAGATCAAAAATTTTCTGATACTTGTCTGAGCCCTATTCTTCCAAAATTTCATAATCTTTCATGAACTATACTTAAGTTTGGTAAAAAGAGAGATCCTAAGAAATGCCATGGCAGAAAAGACAGTACCAAGGCTGAAGGGGGCAAAATCAGAATTGAATGCCATCATGTGGTATCTGGGGAAGCAGGCATCACTAAGTCACAGGCAGGTCTTGTTTGCAAAGTCACTGTCTAGTAAGAGAACTCTCCGGAATGAATGGCATTCAGCAATGTCCACACTTTGATTGGAACACCAAACGTAAACAGCAATGTTAAGGCTACAGTTACCCTCAGCTGCTTGTTAGCATGCAGGATAATGCTAAAAACTGCTTGTTCAATTTCCCCATTAGAAACAGCTTCAGAAATACAAGTTCAAATTGTAATGGGCTAGTAAGAGTGATTTTACACTAATAACATTTCTCATGTATCAAGCTCAGAGCTTACTCCTACATACACTCTTAACGTATCTATTCTGAAGGAATAGAACTTCTTACTCTTCACACTACATATCTCCAATATAATAACCTCAGTAGTGAATTCAGTATTTTCAGGAGTCAAATTCACACTAAACTTCTTTTGCAAAATAAACACCAAGGAATGATGCCATGCATCAACATTTAGGAACTGGCGTTTTAAAAAAAGATAAAACTTAAAAATCCTAATAAGACATTTCCATACTTTAGAAGTTTACAGCATACCTCTTCTCTGGATCTATCAAAAATCACGGGGGCTGTGACGCTTTTTGATTCCATTCTGGGAGCTACTAATGTAGTAGGTGTTACAGGAGTGATTGCAGGAGTAGGTTCTGGTGAAAGTATCGGATCCCTCTCTGGACTGTCCAACGAAACTTCTTCTGTTGCTTCTAGATAAACATTTTGAGTTAGCAAAAAAATTCCTGTGCAACACAGATGGATATGCTTCACAAAGACAACAAACATGCATAATAAAGAATAATGATAAAATAAATAGCACTCATTCGTGCAGGGTAATTTTTTTCAATACATAGCTAAAACCAGATATGACATTTGGGCTTGTAGTGCAGAATAAGTCAATTAAGATCAATATTGCCTTGGTTTTTTTTTAATACTGTTCAGTAAAGAGTCTTTTAAAGTAGTCACAAGCCACAATTCATTTATTTCTGTATGACATATTGTGAACACTAATTAATTTTTTTTACAACAGAAGCAGCTCTTTTTTATCACCTGTTTCACACTCTGAACAACAGCTGATGTAGTAGTCATATAGGCTGGTAACTAAGCAGACTAAGCCATGTATCAAATGAAGTTACACAACCATTAATACACCCCCACCCCTGTAAAGTAGCAGTATTAGCCGGTGAGACATTAATATTATCTTTAGTATATACCTCCCTTCTCTTTGGGGCTTAAAACAGCTCTCTAGAAACTGACTACTTCCTTCAGGCTATGGACAGTCCACCTACCTTTAAAGATAATGCAAACCCCTGCTCTGCAAACCTCAGTAACTGGTTTTGACCACTGGCAAACTACACATTTCCTGGGTATACAGAAGTTCCTGTTCTAGTTCAAATAAATGAACAATGCTGTGGTTCTCACTAGGCACAAATTTTCAAGAATTCCAGTTTCTTAAAAGAAAACGTGGACCACAGAACAGTCATTTGATACCAAAATTGACTTCCCAATAGAACTCAAGTCCTGTCACAAACTAGGCTTCTGTGGGAAGTACTTACCAAGCAGGTAAAAAGGCACTAAACCAAAGCAGACACTCATTCTGGTTTGAGGCTGACAAAGTTTACCGTCATCATTTTATTTTGGAGTATGTCACAGAACTGCTGAATTTGGAAAGGACTTCTGAAACCATCTAATCTAACCTGTCTGTTCAAGCAGAGCTAAATCTCAGCATTAGACAGAGCTTATTTCTTTATTCTTCACCAGCAGTTTTTGCCAAATATCATCTTAGAAAATGCAAGTTTGCAATTCCTCACTAGCAGCTCACTTCAACCACAAGTTATTTTTACTAGTCACACTTCTAAATGTCAGACCTCTAACACTCTGACATAGCTTGAATGATTAAACTGGCTTATTATCTTTGAGAATTTGCCCATGTGAACACATAAATTTGGAAGTAAACTTAAGCAGAAGCTGTTATGCAGAACAGAGGACAAGCTATTAAAAAAGGCTTCTCTGGGCATAGCAATATTTCAGAGAGTAAACTGAACTGAATTCACTGTAAGAACTACTACACCTGAGTCCCAGCCCATGCTCCTTATTGTTGTATCAGAAATACTAAGCAGAATCATAATGAGAACAGAAACAGTTTTAACACAACAGTCAGACACTAATATGACCACCTTCTGACTTCAAAACTGTAGGTTCACATGCCTTTATGCATTTATTTCTTGCAAAGTAAAGCTAGAACTGAACAACTAGCTTCTAAAAAGCAGCAAGGCATTTGCACAAACTCTTCATATCAGGCACATTACCCAACAGCCTGACAGACACCATCAGCTAGAAGCTTTTCTGTTCAGATGGGCCTACACATCTTGTCTGGGTCAGAGAATGATCATCTCCTTTTCAGTCTCAAATCCCAAGAAAAAAGCCTAAAGCGAAAAGAAAAAACCAAAACACAAAACCCCACCAAATAAACAAACAAAAAACCCAATGAAAACAAACATCACCCCAGCCTCCAACACACTGACTTTTCCCCAGGACTCATAGCTAGAGACTTCCATTCCATGATCCATTTCAGAGCTGAAAAAACAAAATAACAATCTTTTACCAGACAGAGAAGAAGAAAAATTATAGTTTTCCACTTTTTTGAAGGTGACAGAACACTGATAAAACTTCACAGATCAGTTCACCGTCTAATGCTCATCTATGAGCACTAGAGGCAGAAGGCACAGACAGCTATGCCCTTCACGGGCAGTCCATGGCATATTTCTGCAGTTATACACTGAACTTTGGGTCAACATTTTGGAAGACCAGTTTAATATCTAGCTCTTCACTGTATAATAGGAGGTACTGACAACCAAGCTTTAAGATGTATCTCCAAATTCCCCAAGATACACCTAATACTACCTCATTTGGAGCACTGACCATTATGGTCACAGCATATAAGAGCTCTACAAAGTAAGATAAAGTAATTCTTCTGGCCAAATAATTAACAGAGTGACTTTTATTCTAAGGGTGAAAGTTCTCAAGTGGGTTTAGCCAGACAGTTTACTTTGTTACAGAACCAAGAACCACAATGAAGCAGCAAAATTTACTGTTCTCCTATGACAGCAGGAAAACTCATTTCTTCCATTTCTGAAACCCAGTTTTAATAGTTCAGTTGCCAGAGACAAGACAATGGATATCTATATTGCACATATTATCCTGTAGCTGCCACAGAAATATAATAGCAAAGAGGTTTTAAGCATAATCAAAACAACCTAAAAAATTTCCCAGGTTCTGTCCTGCATTAAAGCAATAGAGAAAATTTGTACTGCTTCACGTCCTTTTCCAATACATTGCAATATTAGATGGAATAATGGAAAAAATTTATTAAGTCTACAATAGCTAGAGAGGCGTACCATCACATTTTTTACAAGTCTAAAAACCAAGAATTATTTCTGACCCTGAAGAATGGCAATCTCTCCTTTCAGGAGCCACACACAGGATTTTCTTTATCTGGATTTTAAAGTGTCTAGTAATTCAATATGAAGGAACAATAGAAGTTACAAAGCTGTGGAGCTTCATTTTTTTTCCTCTCCATTTAAGTGCTCCTATAAGCTGAGCCAAGTTAAGATTCTTTGGAATTTCAACACATCAAAGAAACCCTGCCACACTCACTTTTAAATTAAGTTCTGCCTTCCTAGAAAGCCAGACTTATGCCATCATGCAAGAAAATAGGTATCTCATCTTGCCTTTCTCACACTGTTTCTACATTTTCTAGCAAAACAGTCCTAAGAAAGAAAAAAATAGTTATACTTGAGAGCGCACAGCACTGGAACACAAATGCAACACAGTTTTTCAGAATGTCATTTCAGAATGACAGTGATACAAAGAGAAGTTCAAGATTTGGGTTCAGCTGCATTACACAAACTTCTTGCTTAGAACAGGAAACTGTGAAAAATGTCATATTTTATCTCATGCTCAATAAATCACACTTGTTTTTTCCTCTATTTGAGAGTATTAGACTCACTCTGGATTATAAATTGAACTTTAAAAGACCAGTCTCAGCTGAGGTAGACATGCAGTGCTAGATGCCTTCAGTTCAGTGCTGCAAACATTTAAGAGAATGTCCTACATGGCAAAACCCAAACTCATTAAACCAATTCTGTGTGTTATTCTCACAGCATTCATTTCCGTTAAAACAATCTGGCTGCAAACATTTGTTCCTTCTGTCTGACTCCCCTCAATATTTACTCCAGCCTCCTTTTTTTTTTTTAATATTATTCAAAGGAGAATTGGCTTTCCTAAAATATCCACTCCAGATGGCTCTATGGTTATAAAAAGCTGGCTTTATATACTGAAGCTAAATAACCAAATTACTGACTAGTACTGGAAAGCTTCATTGTTAAAGCACTAATGGTCTTTTTAAGTTATAAGACAAAACAAATGCAGAAAAAAGTACAATTACCCCTCTATTCTTTACTCCTTTTTTCTCTTAAAACACTTTCAGAGAGGTACTAAACTAGTCAATACATTCTGAGAGTGTCTTGAACAAACAAGTTCAAATACATGGACATACAAATTAAGGAAGTTAAGTACAAATGTAATGGGCATGTGTATATACGTATTTATACAAAATAACCCAGAATCAAAGGCTATAAAGTTTATTTTGGAAGTATTACACCAGGTAATCAACGAAGATGAGATGACTGTATACAAAGCAGGCTGTCAGCTGACTCACACAACATGTAGTAATAGGGAAAATGCTAGTATTGAGATGTAACATTCAGAACCATCTTATGCACATAATATATTCCAAATATTACACCTCCTTTCTTGAATCGTTAATGTACCTGCACCTGTAATTGACAGCAACAATAACCCATGTTAGGACAGCTGAAAACTGACACCAAAGCAGCAACTGATTTATGAAGCCTTAGAAACGTTCTGTCTATTAACAGATTACTTATCAGAACTTTCACTTATCTTTTTCTAAAGCATGCAATACTGTCAACTGTTAGAGACACAACCATGCACTAGTGAAATGATATGACTGGTCCCATGTGCCAGTTTGTTATCTCTTCATTAAAACAAAAGTATTAAGAAGGAAATACTTGCAATATAATCCGAATTATCTCTCTCTTTATAACTGGAAAAAAGACCAGGACAGCTCATGCATGATTATTAAGTAGAAAACAAGGAAGTAACTTAAGTCAGGCATTTCCACACAAACAGATCTGAGTATTAGGAATCACAAAATCATAAAGACTATTATTACTATCAGCAGGACATGTTAGTGACCAGCTAAACACTCCCACATTAGGCACTGACAGTACACACCACCGAGAAACTTATAAACAAACTTAAATAACAACATTTTTCACAAAAAAACCCTGTACAACGCTGTCAAACTACTTAAAAGGTTTCAACCTTCCCTGTCAGAAAAGCACACTTCTTTCAGGTCAAGGGCAAAAGGGTTTGTGCAGACGTGCTAGAAGAAAATGGTCATTACCAGCAAAGAGGTCTTCTCTGTCACCATCCAGCATAATTTCTGCTGGCTTTGGACCATTGGAGTTTGTGCTGAGGTCTTCTGCAGGAAGACTTGCTGGCTCTGGAGATGAAGGACTTGACTGTTTTTTAAAAAAAAAAAAGTGAAATAATTACAAGAGAACCAGTTGCTATATGTCAGTATATAAGAATTATTGCAACATTCTTTCATTGCAAAGCAGCAAAAAAAGAGGTACAGAAAGGAAACTCTGCCAGCTATTTCCACTTCCCACTCCTTGCACAGCAACAATGAATAAAAGATATGACCTAGTCAACAACTCTTTTAATTTCTTTGAGAGAAAAAACAGTCCACAGTTTCTTCAGGTTTAATTAACATGAAATAAAAGCTGCTACAGAATTACCTAGAATAAGTTTATTAGTAATGCCAAATGTAATTTGATTATTAAGTTCCTCCTAGAAGGGCTTGGATTTAAATCTGGATTCAAACATAGCCAAAAATCAATAAAGAAATCTCCAAGTGCTCTATGATTGAAAAGAATGCATTAATGCCATCCAAATAATTCAAGGCTGCTTGGAGCCGTAAGAAATTTTGATAGCTTTGCAACAGGATTACTGCCACAGAGGATCCCACTCTACTGTACATGGAAGCTAGGCTTGCCACAGATACAATTTTTTAATTCACTGAAGACTAGAACCTGCCCTGTTGAAGACACTCAGGAAAACTAAAGCAATAACGAAGCTGGGCCATCAAATGAATAGCTTGCTTACAAAATAAATACACTCATAATTGAAGATCACTGCTTCAGTTAGAAAAATCTTTCTTGAATAAGTATCAACTGTGTTTACTGCTGTAGTACTAGAAAATTCTCAAAACTCACTTCTTGCAACTTCATCCAGGATAGCTAGCTAAGGAGTCTTCAACAGCAGCATATTTATTCATGGATGCAGGCATGTATTAAAAAGATACTAGATGGTTAAAGCTACACTTCAAAGAAACCAGCAGACTAGAAAAGATTTTTTTTAAAAGACTGAAAAATACTGAAAAGTCACTGAAAAAGTCTGTCCAGATTGTATTTTCACATTCATAAATGTAGCAGAGGCAAGAGTCCTAACAGAGAGGCCTTCCTTATAACTGGCTTTCTGCCTTCTTTCCCCGACTTCATGAACTGAGCACAGTTCGGATGGTCTGGAATATCCCTTTGGTCAGTTGGGATCACCTGTCCCAGCTGAGTCTCTGCCCAGCCTCCCATACACGCCCAACTTCCTCGCCACTGTGGAAGTGCAAACAGCAGAAAAGGCCTTGGCTCTGTGCAAGCCCTGCTCAGCAACAACAAACACATCTCTGTTTTATCAACCCTGTGTTCAGCACAAATCCAAAACACAGTCTCGTGCTAACAATTGTGAAGAAAATTAACTCTACCCCAGCCAAAATCAGCAGAACCAGATTTTGGTTGCAACAAGGAACTGATCCATTCAAATGACAGAAGAGATAATAACTCCTTCCTTTTGCCAAAAGCTGCCACTCTCTGAAAAGCCCACATACAACATGGCGAAACCAGAAACAAACCAAAGTGATGAGTAACAAAAGGGGCAGTCTCTCAAACTCTTGGTTGGATATTGCCCTAGAGCCTGCAAAGAACATCAAAGAAGAAATGCTTAGAAACTGTATGTAGGTAGTAGCATTTATAACCTTGTAAAGAATCAGTTCACTAGTCACATGAACACTTCTCATCTCATAATAAAAAAATGCCAAAATGACCCCACAGAAAATAGAGTGCTCTGAGGTAATAAAGGTGTATTTGTCCACTCTGTGAAGACCCTGCAAAGTATCATACGGAGATGAAACGCCTTTAAGGTGTATTACAAGGCTTGCAATACTTTATATTAAATGAGCCAGCAGATGCAAGAAAATCACAGCACTTGACATGCTTCAATATTTTACAACTGATAGTATATGTGTTACACATAATAGCCAAAGGTTTTAAGCAATTTCAGAACTCAGAAGTAGCATATTTCAGAAGAAATGGTCTGTTTCTCCTGCCAGTGCTGTGTAGAGATGCAAGTTCAAGACCTTGTACTCCAACTAGAACAGAAGAGCAAATTTGCAAATGCTTGAAGTTCAAGAAGTTTAAAGTTTTATCAGCAAAAGCAGTTCTTCACTGAAATGTCATAGGTACTCATTCCAAACCAGTTTTGGTACTATTCAGCTTTGAACAGCAATCCATTTACATTTTGGTAGACTGGAGGTTTAGGTCACAGTGGCAGTCCCACGCTGCCACAGATGCAGAATGCATGTAGGTTTGTGTTTGTCAAGTCACTGCCATGAAAAACAGCTCTAATACAGCCAGTCACAGGGAACAAAAGCCTTCCTGAACCCTTGTAGCACATCAGCAGAGAGCTTTCTGCTTTATCACTTAATTATGCTCTTGATTAATGAATGGTGGAAAAGAGCCCTTGCAGAACACTCACACCTTCAAGCTATTCCCTCAGTCTACCTTCTCAGTTTTATCAGAGGTAGCTATTTTGGTTACTAATGGTTATTTTTGATAGTACCTGGCTTCTAATCACAAAATTAAATTCTATCAGACACAAAATTCACTTTGAACACCTAAACCTGATCAACCCATGGCAAATATCTGCATGCCTGAAGTTACAAGTTAACCAAAGGTCAATACAGAGTTATCCCCACCGTAAAGAAAGAAACAGATTCCTCTAGGGCTGGCTATAAATACACACCACCAAGTCTTTTTCTGTTACTGAGCTGGGAAAGGTCCTGTCCAATCGCACTGTTAAAGAAAGCCAGTATTTCTGCACTGGATACCAGGCTTCACAGCTATACTCAGCACAGCAATCACCAGCTTTCTCCATATGAGAAAAGGCAAGGACTCAGACCTTATGGGCACCTCAGAAAGATGAAAAGCAAAGCTGACCAGAGGGATATCCCGTAGCTTGTAAAACTGTGCTCAGCAAAGCTATGGGGAAGAAGGAGGACAGAGAGGATGTTTGTAGTTACAACATTTGTCTAAGTCACCATTACACTTCTCTCTTCCTGGAGATGGCTAAGCATGGGCCTGCCCACAGAAGGGGTGAATAAATTCATTATATCGCTTGCATATGCAACTTTTACTCTACCCATTGAATTCTCCTCATCTCTGTCCACCGGTCTTCTCATTTTTACCCCTCCAATTCTTCTCTTCCATGCCAGGGGGAGTCATGAATGTCACATGGGAATAAACTTCAACAAGCTGATGGGGGAATAAGGTACCTACTGGTCTATTAATCTTTCTGTGGCTCTTTGGTCACTTTAAACAGCTGTATTCTCAGATGAGATAAATTAAAAATGGGGTTAAATATATTCACAAATGGTTGTGACTTTATAAGAAAAAAACAATGTGTAGAAGCTTTTTAAAAATTATTCATGGTCAGCTTGTTTAAGAGTTTTGCAATGAAGTACAGTTTCTTCTCTTGGAAATAGACATAGTCCTCAGGGAACTATGAAAGCCCAGCAAGGCACAGCCCTTATGTGTCAAAACTAGAGTGAATAATTTCTAATAATCTGATTATCTTGCACAGCCAGTGGGTCAGAAAGTGCTATTCAGCCTCCCAAAAACCAAAAAAGCACCCATGCATGCAAACAATATATTAAGCTATTTCAGTTACAGTCTTGTATGGATCCGACAGGACACCAACTTTGCTTTTTTATCTCTACAAAGCACAGCTAGAATGGCCAATGAAAATGGTTGTCAAAGGAAGTAGTAGCTAGTGCAGTGAAAATCTCTGTATCAGACAAGAAATGGAGATGAGACTAAAAAAAACCTCATGGCCCAGACAGAGAGAGACAGCATAGCTGTTTGGAAACTTTAAACTTACTGGATGCCACGGATTCACAAAATGTCACAAACACATCCATTTCCTGAAATGTACACAGCTATGAAATTTCTGAACAAGTCCTGAGCTGAAAGTTTGGTGCAGCCTCCAATAACCAAGATACTCAAGGGCCAGGACATCCAGATATGTAGGACAGTCAGGATCCTGCCTGATTTTTCTTGAAAACAGGTTTCTGGTAAGATGCCTGTGGGCCCATTCCAATTTACAATGTCAGTAACAAGCTCAATTTTGTGTTCTCTTATTGTTCACTACATTTGGAGGCAATAACCAAGTATTTTACAGCTCTGACTTATGAAGAAACAAGAAGAATCTTGCATTTTCTGCTGGCTGAAACTATAGCTCTAGATGTTTGGATATCCTCCCTTCTCTTAATAGTAGGGTACCCCCCAAACTAGTTCAGCTTGCATGAACCCCTCCTAGCTTCCCACAGTCAACACACAGTAGGCTGACAAAAGGTGGCCACCATAATATTCTAGTTGTTCAGGTTAACCCAGCTCACTGTCTGAAACGGGGTTACAGGAGCTCACATATCACAGCGTGGGCAGAGAGAATAGGCTCCACGGCAGGACAGTACCATTTGCAGCAGAAAGGAAGATGACACAAGCAGCCACACTGGAATGAGTTTCCACATACTTCCATTACAGCCTGGATTTAACATCAAGCAACAAGACACATATTTTAAGTAGAACTACACCAATTAATCTTGGATACAGACTTAGCTTTCTCCAAAGGTATAGTACAGTAGTGAAGGACTTAGTGTTTTCCTCTCAGATATTCCAGTGGGATCTTCAGTGCTTCCTCTGTAATGGCCACTGTTAAACTGAATGGATATCATTAAAGCCATCTGGACTTCTGTGGCTCTCTAGTGTTTTTGCCTTATGTGCAAAAACCAAATGTGTACTGCAGATCTTTGACATAAACCGATCAACTGGCAATGAGATTATTACACACCCTGCTCTAAACGACACTCCTTGATAAATTACCACATCTACTGCTTACCGATTGTTTTCAAGATCCTCCACGTATTTTTCCATTAAAAAAAACCACAAAACCACCAACAAACAGGAGTATGGGAATACAAATACTGTTTGAATGAGTACGTGGCAACCTAGGTTCCTGTGTTCACATGGCAGCTGCTTCACAAAAGACAGACTGGCAATACAGAAGTAAGGGAGAAGTGTACGGAAAATGAAATAAGAAATGGTGCAAGATATAAACGAGAGGTGATGGAGACACCGACTGGTGCATGGAGGAGGAAGAAGGCAGAAACGGTGGAAAGAGAGTAACAGTTAACACACCATTTCTTCAGAAAACCTAACATAAATCTTTTTTGGTTTTTGGGAGGCTGAATAGCACTTTCTGACCCACTGGCTGTGCAACATAAATCTTACATACATGTCATCAAATTTGACTTTCATACAGTCATTTGCCGACTCTTCTAATGGGAGCAGAGGACACAGACAGCAAATTATCAGTCTGTTGATTAAACTTATAACAGGGAATGATTCTTCTCAAAATGCACAGCTAACTTCCAGAACTTCTTGCTGTGCAAATCATGGACACTAAAAAAACCAACCCAACAACAACAACAAAAAAACTCCCGAACAAACAAACAAAACAAATCCCCACCAAAATCCATGCATGTGAAATTTTAGCAAGTAGATAAGTCTACCCAGGCCTCAGGAAGGCACTGAGCTACAAAAACCTGATACCCAGGAGAGCACTGTAGATGCCAACCAGCAGATACATATAATATGCTCACATGGAATTATTCACATGGAATTCACCACTGATTATCACTGTAAATGTAATTTTGGCTTAAACCATTTACATGATTCATCCTGGCTGTTCTCACTAATGAAAGCTCCTCTGGCAGCTAAAGAGAAACCTCTCAGTAACCATGAATTTAAGAGAGGCAGTTGTCCAGACTCACAATACAATTGGCACAATGAAAACAAAATAATCATTCTCATTCCACTGCTCATATGCACTGTGGATATCTGACAAGGAAATGAGCATCCCATCAGCTCAGGCAAGTTGCTGCCCAACCTGGTTCCCAGTTCATAGGTGTCCTAAGATGACAGAAAGGAAGAGTTCTCACTCTCTGCCACACAGCAAATTTTCAAGTCCTAAAATGTGTTTCCACTGCACCCCAGAAAACCCAGGTGTTATAGTGCAGTGAGCTTTCTAATGTTTTATTTTCTACAATTAAGAGAGCTCAATTCAAGACACTAACTTTTTTACAACATGCACAGAGAAAGTTAAAATTC
>VXBT01012420.1:1347-15171 GCA_013400235.1 Oriolus oriolus | reverse complement strand
GCTGAGAGGTCCCTGAGGGGATTCCAGAGTCTGAGGGGTCCCCGAGGGCGTTCCTGAGGGGTTTGAGGGGTCTCTGAGGGGTCCCAGAGGCGTCAAAGCGCGGGGCAGGGGGATCTGGGGGGTCCCTGAGGGTATCCATGAGAGATCCAGGGGTGTCTGAGAAGTCCCTGAGGGGATTCGAGTCTGAGGGAGGTCCTTTGAGGGGTCCCAGAGGGGGCTGAGGGGGCCGGAGGTGTCCCTGAGGGGGTTCATGAGGGGTCAGAGCCCGGGACAGGGAGGTCTGGGGGGGCCTGGGGGGGTCTCAGAGGTCCCCGAAGGGACTGGGAGGATCTGAGGGATCCCTAAAGGGGTCTCGGAGGGTCCCAGCCCGGGGCAGGGGCGTCTGAGCGGGGTCAGGACCTTTGGGGAGGGGTCCCTGAGGGGATTGGGGAGGGTCCCTGAGGGGGTCTGGGGGTTCTCTCAGGTGTCGGAGCCGGGATCTGAGGGGAATCAGGACTTTTGGGGGATCCCTGAGCGGGGTCAGGGCTGGAGGGACCCTCCTANNNAGGGCTGGAGGGACCCTCCTAATTGAGGAGGGGACACTTTGGGGGACCCCAGGGCTGTGTTTTGGGGGGGGGATACCACCCCTGAGGGACCCCAGGGATGAGGAGTGAACTTTGGGGGCCCCCAGGGCTGCGGTCGGGGGTCTCCCGTGCTGGGGAGGGGGAAACGAGGAGCGAGCAGCCCGACTGGGGCGAATCCCGAGGGATTTTCCCTGGTTCCGGGGGGCTCCGGAGGGTCCCCCCCCGATCCCGGGTGGAGAAGCTTCCGGAGAGCGTCGGCTCCGCTCCGGGACGGGATAAAGGGCACTGGGGAAAGGGGGATCCGCCGGGATCCAGCGGGATCCGCCGCGTTCCCGGGGGGTCGGGAACGGGGGGGTCCCCTGGATCATCCCCCCCCCCCCAAAACCCGGGACCCTCCGGCGTGGGAAACGCCGGGAGCTGGGAGGGGTTGGCCCGGAATTCCGAGCGGGCGCCGGAGTGTTCCGGGTTAATCATTGGAGACCGGGCGGAATTCCCAGGTTTGGGGTGAATTCCCGCAGTTTTGGGGTGAATTCGCTCAGTTCGGGGTTTAATTCCCCGAGTTCTGCGTTGAGTTCCCTGAGTTTTGTGTCTAGTTCCTGTAACTTGGTTGAATTCCCTGAGTTTTGGTGTGAATTCCCTCACGTTTGAGTTAGTTTACTAATTTTGGGTTCAATTCCCCGTGTTTTGTGTTTAATTTCCGTAATTTGGGGGTGAATTTCCTCAGTTTTGGGGTGACTTCCCTGAACTTGGGGTTGAGTTCCCTGAGTTTTGGGCGAATTCCCTTAGTTTGGGGTTGACTCCCCTCAGCTTTGGGATATTTAGGAGGAGCCCCCTGTCCTGGGGGGATTCTGTGGATCTTCGGCATGGAGACACCTCAGGATCGGGAATGCTGGGGTCTGTTGCCGTGGTTACCTGGGATTTTCCTGGTTTTCTAAGAAAAAATCGGGCTAAGTTGGATTATTTTTGGCACAGGAAGCGCAGGACGAGCGTCCTCCTCCTCTTCCTCCTCCTCTTCCTCCTCCACTTCCTCCCATTCCCAGCGCTTCCCACTCCTATCCCAGCATTTCCCACCCCGTTCCCGCTGCTTCCCACAGCGTCTCGGTCCAGAATTTAAATTTTCCCTTGGATTTGTCTGGATTTGGGGTGTTCTGGTGCTAAAAACGGGGATTTTCCCCCAGCTGGACTCCAGGGGCTGCAGAGGAGCCGGGGCTGGACTGACACCAGCATTCCCGGCAGGAATGCCGAGGGATGGATGAGCTCTGCACGGCCTCGTTAGCGCCAGGGGTTAATTGGGTGGTTAATGAGCAGGGTTTAGGGATTCCCCTGCTCCTGATCTGGTATCGGAAGTGCTTCCCAGACCCATCCTCTGCTTCTCCGTGGCCACAGCTCCCAGTTTCTTCCTCTTCCTCCTCCTCCTGCTGGGAAAGCGTCACATTCCGGAGGGAAAACCAGCGGGAATCTGGGAATCTGCTTCCCCACGGAATGAGACCCCTTCCCCAGGATGGGGCTGGGGTCGCTCCAGAGGCAGCTCCTGGATCAGCTCCTGGGCTCCCACCGAATTCCTGCATTTGGGGCAGTTTGGGGTCTGGTCGGTGCTGGAATTCCGAATATCCCGAAAATCCTTTGGGTGGGGATGACCAGGGCTGGTGTCCGTGGGGAAGGAGCCGTTCCCGCTGGGCCATGTCCGCGCCCCAGGGATTCGCCTCTGGAATTCCAGCAATGCGGCCGGAGCAGCGGGAGAGCAGCGGGGAACGGTGGCTCCGCGTCCGGCCTGCGGCCTTCCCAGTGTCCATCCCTCCTTCCTCCCTCCTTCCTTCCTTCCTGGTGTCCGTCCATCCATCCTTGCTGGTGACACCAAACCCACCACAAAAAACCCAGGAATTTTTGCCTTAAGCAGGTGTTTTTCCTCCCAGTTCCGGACACTGGAGGCACTGGGAAGGGAACTCGGGAAAATCCCGTGTCCTTCAGGATCCATCACAGATCCAGTGTGGGAATCACGGATCCGGGGGGGATCGCGGATCCATGAGGAATCCTGACCCCTCAGCAGGGATAATCCCTCCCTCTGGTGCTTGGCTTGGGTGATATTTCCCCTTTTTTCCCATTTCTGGGGGATTTTCCAGCTCGTGCCAGGTCCTTTCCACCCACCTGGCGCAGAAATCTCGGAACATCCTGGACTTAGGACAGATTTTTAGGGCAGAAACCATGGAATATGGCAAAGCCGGCCCCATCCAGGCCGGGACAGGCTGTTTTGACCTGGAAAACCTTCCCCAAACCCCGTTTTTTAGGGAATATTCGGGGGCGCCGCCCCTGGCACTGCCGCACCCCCAGCGAGGTGTTGCCGGATTTCGGAGCTGCTCATCCCCCCTGGAATGTGGGAACGCCCTGACCCACCTGCAGACCTGGAGCTTCCCAAAAAACAGCGGCACCGCTGCCGGAGCGGCCCCAAATTCCACCTTTTTAGGCCCAAACTGAGCCCCGGAGAATCCTGGGGGGGGGGGGGGGGTTTGGGATGAGGGAGGTGAGGATCCTGCCTGGAATTCACCGTGTTATTCCCAAAAATCCCAGCTCCGGAGCCGAATAAGGGCAAGGAATGAGGAGAATTCCACGCTCCGGCCTCCCCCGGGAGCGGCAAATGCAGTGAAAGCAACAGAAAACATCCAAAAAAACAACAGCAAAAACATTCCAAGGGGAGGGGAAAACCCGGGAATGGGGGAGCGGGGCCGCGGTGTGCCGGAGGTGACAGGGATGGCAGGGGTGGGAGACAGCACCACCCAAAATCCTCATTTTCCCTGGGTTCTGGTCGTTTTTCCTGATTTTTTGGTAATTTTTCCTAAATTTAGTGATTTTTTTTTTTCCCCAATTTTTGGGTCATTTCCCCCAAATTGTGCTCATTTTTCCTGATTTTTAATCATTTCCCACGATTATTCTCTTCATTCCCGCCGTTTCTAATAATTTTCCTCCATTGTTTTGGTCCCATTTCCTGATTTTTTGGTAACTTCCTGGGTTTTTTTACTTTTCTCCAGTTTTTTTGTCATTTTCCCAAATTTTCTCATCACTTTCCCCATTTTTTGGGAACTTTTCCTGGTTTCTGGTTTTTTTTCACAGTTTTTGGATCATTTTCCTCTAGTTTTGAGCCACTTTTCCTGGTATTACAGTCACTTCTCCAGTTTTCCGCTCTTTTTCCCAGTTTTTTGCTCCTTTTCCCAGTTTTTCCTTATTTTCTCCGGGTTTTTGATAATTTTTCCCACGCTCAAATAATTTTCCACACTTTTTTCCTCATTTTCCCTGATTTCTGGGTGACTTTTCCCCATTTTTTTATCACCTTCCCAGTTTTTTTCCCATTTTCCCACATTTTTGGTCACTTTGTCGCGGATTTTGGGTCATTTTCCCTGGTTTTTCCTCCTTTCTCCCTCTTTTTCCTCCTTTTTCCCTCTCCTCCCTCTTCCTGCCGGACAAGCGGCCTCAGCGGCGCCTCGTTAATTATGTTAATTATGCAAATGATGTTAATTAACCCCCACTAACGAGCCCAGGGGAACGCCTGGATGGGTTTTTTATTCCCTCTGGAATTTTCTTTCAGCCCCGCCACATTTTAACGGGAATTTGGGAATGTGGGAGCGAATTCATTCCTGCCCTAACGAGGGCTCGTTAACGACCTCGAATCCCGGGAATTTTGGGGGGCTTAAACCCCTGGAAAAGACCCCAAAGCCCACCCGAGGGGGCTCGTTCCCACCTGGAATTCTCGGGATCGGCATTCCCGGTGCTCCCACAGGGGTGGGAGGAAAATTCCCGAAAATGACCCAAAAATGAGGAATTCTGTGAGGCTCCCTGAGGAAAATCCTGAGCTGGGGCTTTTTTGGGGATAAATCATTGTCCCCGAGGATCTCCTGGAAAAAATTCCCGAGGAAACAACCCAGGGCAGGATTCCCAGTGGGTCTAAAGTCCGTAATTAGGGATTTTTCCCTTAAAAAGTTGGGATTATCCCTCGGGATCATTCACAAGCGCATCTCATTCTCTCCTCAAGGGATTTTCGATCCCAAAGTTGGGGTTTTAGGGAAAAAAATGGAGGGAAATAGGGAGGAAAATGCATTTTCCAGCGCTGAAATTCCCAAACTTTCCATGTGAAGGAGGAGAACGAGGCAGATTTTCTTCCCTGCTCCTGTTTTCCAGGGGTTTTCATGGACGAACAGAGGAAAAGAGGGATGAAAAGGGGGATAAGCCCCTTTCCCAGCCTCAGAATTCCAAAATCTTGGGGATAAACGCATCTTCCAGCCCTGGAATCCCAAATTTTGGGGGTGGGTGGGAGAAACGAGGTGGATTTCCCTCCCTGCTGCCACTTTCCAATGCTTTTTATGGAAAAACTGAGGCAAACAGGGGTGAAAGTAGGGATAAACCCCTTTCCCAGCCCCGAAATTCCGGAGTCTGGGGGCTCAGGGGGTAAATCGGGGTGGATTCCGTGTTTTCCCGGAGTTCTGGGGAGGGGTTCCCCCTCCTGGTGCCGCTCCGACAGTCCCGGCGCTGCTGCTGACACAATGCCTGGAAAACGCTTTTCCAGCGGTTCCGTGGGAAGGAAATTCCAGAGGCCTGTGCGGAATCTCCTTTTTTAGGCATTTTTTTGATGGTTATTTTCGTCCGGAACGCGCCGCGGGGGGTCGATCCAGACGGGATTTATCCCGGATTCCGTCGGCTCCGCTGCCCCTCCCCGGACCCCGCTGCTTTGGGATGGATCCCTGGGGTTTAAACCCCGCAAATTCCTCATTTCTGGGGGGAAAACCGTCGGGTTTGGGGCTGTGGGAACGTCCCGGATCCAGCGGGAAGAGCGAGGGTTCCCTTGGCACAGAAATTCCCAGGATTTGGAGGCGATTTCCCCGGATTTTTAAGGAAATGAGCGTCTGGGGCGGGATTTGGGACTTTTCAGGAACGGCCGTGACCCCTGGGGACCGGAGGGCCGCGAGAGCGAGGGAAGAGGCCCCGGAAATGGACTTTTCCCGGATTTTTCCGGGGTTTCGGGGGTGACTCAGCCGAGTCCCCTTTCCGCGTGCCGGGGCTCGTTCCCGGCCCGCTCCCGCTGCGCCGCGGGGCCGCGCCCGGCCGCGCCTGGCACAGGCATGTGCGGGCCTGGCACCGGCCAAAGTCCCGGCACCGCCCTCGGGACGCGCCACAGAGGCCGTGGGACCCCGGAATCGCGGGATGTGGGGCGGGAAAAGGGATTTTCCCGGAGAATCCGGCTCGCTGCGACATCCCCGGATCCCTGTGTGGGCTCATCCCGGTTTTCCCACTGGGGCACGGCGACCCCGTGGATTTGGGATTGGATCCCGGTGTCGGAGCGGGCGCGGATCCGTCTGCAGGAGGTTCCAGATCCCAAAATCCGGCCCTAAAAGTGGATTTTGGGATGGAGCGATCCCGGCTCCGCAAATAACTGGGGGCTGTGGGGTTGGGCATTCCCAGTGGGATGAAAGGCTCGGGGTCATTCCCAGTGGGATAAATGGAATCATTCCTGCTGGGACGAGGAATCCTCAGGGTCCCGATTTCCCCGTTTCCCCCCCCCCAAATCCCGGATTTCCGGGGGGATCCTGCCCTGATCCCGCCTTTCCCGGCCCCGCAGACGTTCACGGCCTGGTGCAATTCCCACCTGCGGAAAGCCGGGACGCAGATCGAGAACATCGACGAGGATTTCCGGGATGGGCTCAAGCTGATGCTGCTGCTCGAGGTCATCTCAGGTCAGGCCTGAGCCAGGAGCCCTCGGACTGTGCCCAAAACCCTCCAAACTGCGCTCAAAATCCTTAAACTGGGCCCAAAACCCTCCAAACTGTGCTCAAAATCCATGAACTGGGCCCCAAAACCTCCAAACTGCACTCAAAACCTCCAAACAGTGCCCAAAACCCTCCAAACTGTGCTCAAAATCCATAAGCTGCACCCAAAACCTCCAAATTGCACTCAAAACCTCCAAACAGTGCCCAAAACCCTCCAAACTGCGCTCAAAATCCTTACACTGGGCCCAAAACCCTCCAAACTGTGCCCAAAACCCTCCAAACTGTGCTCAAAATCCATAAACTGCACCCAAAACCTCCAAACTGCGCTCAAAATCCTTAAACTGTGCTGAAAACACTCCACACTGGGCCCAAAACCTCCAAACTGTGCCCAAAATCCTCCAAACTGTGCTCAAAATCCATAAACTGTACCCAAAACCTCCAAACTGGGCCCAAACCCCTCCAAACTGCACTCAAAATCCTCCAGACTGGGCTCAAAATGGCCCCAAAACCTCCAAACCATGCCCAAAATATTTAAACTGGGCCCGAAAACCTCCAAACTGTACCCAAAACCTCCAAACTGGGCCCAAAGTACTTAAACTTAACCCCAAACACCCTTAAACACGACCCAAACCTTTAAAGTTGAGCCAAAACCTTGAACCTTGCCCCGAAACCTTTAACCATGACCCAAACCCTTCAGGCCTGGCCCAAACTCTTCAGGCCTGACCCAAACCCTTCAGGCCTGGCCCAAACCCTTCAGGCCTGGCCCAAACCCTTCAGGCCTGGCCCAAGCCCTGTTCCCGTTGCAGGGGAGCGGCTCCCGAAGCCGGAACGGGGCAAGATGAGGGTGCACAAGATCAACAACGTCAACAAGGCCCTGGACTTCATCGCCAGCAAGGGCGTCAAACTCGTCTCCATCGGCGCCGAGGGTGAGCAATTCCATCGGGAATCGCTGGGATCTGCCGGGATCCACCAGGATCTGCCGGGATCTGCTGCTCCAGCGTCCGGGATTTGCCCCTTTTAGGCCAAAATTGGGATTTGGGGGGGGAGTTTTGAGGCTGCCACCACCCCCCAGCTGAGTCTGTGAGAATTCCAGGTGTTCCAGGAATTCCAGGATTCCAAGCTCAGAGATCCAAGAGCTCATCAAGGTCACGGTTATTCCGTGAGTTTTGATGGAATTATGGAAAATCGGGAATTTTCTGCTAATCCCGAGCGTTTTAGGGAACGTGGGGGTGGGTTGGACTGGAGAAGGGAAAGGAACACCTGGAGAAGGGGAAAACACCTGGAGAAGGGGGAAAAACGGGAAAAGCTCAGGGTTTGGCCCCCCTGAGCCTTGCTCCGCACTCTGCCCGGGGCTGGGAGCGGATTCCCGGGATTCCCTGCGGGATCTCCCCTGGGGCTGCCCCGGGGCCGGGCGGGCTCCGCTGGCAGCGGCTCCGGCCGGGCCGGTTTGTTGGGATCAGCTGGAAAACCTCGGGAAAGCTCCACGTGCCCGGAGCCGAGCGAGTCCCGGCCCGCCCGGCCCCCGCCTCCGTCCCAGGAATTCCCAAAAAAACAAGGGCTGGGGCTGCTGGAGGCGTCGGGAACATCGGGAGGGGTCGGGATGGAGGAGCCCGGGATTCCTCTCTCCTCCCCACTTCCTTCCCCTGCGGAATTCCTCTCTCCATGGTCCCTCGAGGTCCTTCCCGACCTAAACGATTCCATCATCCCAGGATTCTGTAATCCAGTTGATCCCGTAGTTCCAGGATCCCGTAGTTCCAGGATCCCGCAGTTCTGCAGCCCCACAGTCCCAGGACCCCGTAATTCTACAATTCCATCATTTTTGTGTCCCGTAATTCCAAGACTTCGCGTCCTAAGACTCCGTAAATCCAGGATCCCGTAATTCCGCGGTTGCTGTAGGATTCCCTGACTGTGGGATCCATTAATTAGAGGATCCCATAATGCCCTGGCTCCACCGCTGTGGAACCCCCCAGCCCCCTGTGACCCCCCTGCCTGGAATTCCCGCCTGGAATTCCCCGTGGCTTTTCCCCGGCAGAGATCGTGGACGGCAACGCCAAGATGACGCTGGGGATGATCTGGACGATCATCCTGCGCTTCGCCATCCAGGACATCTCCGTGGAAGGTAACGGGACGGGATCGGCCCCCGGGATCCGCCCCTGGGATCTGCCCCCGAGATCCGCCCTCGGGATCCATCCGGTCTCTGATCCCTGTTCCCGCAGAGACCTCGGCCAAGGAGGGGCTCCTGCTCTGGTGCCAGCGGAAAACGGCTCCGTACAAGAACGTCAACGTCCAGAACTTCCACATCCCGTCCTTCCCTCTTTCTCTTCCTCTTCCCTTCCCTTTCCCAGGAAGGGCTGGGCCCAGGCAGGGTCAGAATTCCCCAATTCCCTGCGAATTCCTGGGATCTGATCCCCATTTTCCCTGTGGATTCCCGGGATCTGATCCCCATTTTCCCTGTGGATTCCTGGGATCTGATCCCCATTTTCCCTGCGGATTCCTGGGATCTGATCCCCATTTTCCCTGCGGATTCCTGGGATCTGATCCCCATTTTCCCTGCGGATTCCTGGGATCTGATCCCCGTTTTCCTGCAGCTGGAAGGACGGGCTGGCCTTTAACGCGCTGATCCACCGGCACCGCCCGGAGCTGATCGAGTACGACAAGCTCCGGAAGGTAAATCCCCGCTGTTCCTGTGGGAATTCCGGGAATTCCGGGAATTCCTGACCCACAGAGCCCCTGGCATCTCCTCTCCCGCAGGACGATCCTGTCACCAACCTCAACAACGCCTTTGAAGTGGCCGAGAAGTACCTGGACATTCCCAAGATGCTGGACGCCGAGGGTAAGCGTGGAGTTCTGGGATCCCGGGATCTCTTGCAGGCCCTGATGGGGATTCCCTCGGAGGAGGCGCCGGATCCGGGGGGAAGCGGCTGATTTAACCTGGATCTTTCCCGTTTAGCACCAGTTCCCACCCATCCGGGTGGATTTATCCAGGAGCTGGGATCCTCAGAGCGGAATTCCGGCCCGGAGCGGCTCTGGCGGGGGTGTCCCCCAGTTTGTTCCCAGTTTAACCAGTACACACACAGGGATTCTGCATTCCTGGGATTCCACCATTCCAGGACCCATAAAAAACCTTGGATCCCGTAGTTCCGTGATCCCACAATTCTCGGATCCTGTAATTCCAGGACTCCTTGAGTCTGCAATTCCCTCATTCGAGGATCCCATCATTCTTGGATCCCGCAATTCTCAGGCATCGCGATCCACCGTAATTCCAGGATCCCACTGCTCCCATCATTCCCGGATTCCCACAGTCGTGGAATTCCATAATTCCTCGATTCCACGATCCCGTAATTCCAGGACCACAGAACTGCTAAGACTCCACAGGTGTACAATCCTGCAATTCCAGCATCCCATAAATCTGGGGTTCCCTTATTCTGGGATCCCATAATTCTGGAATTCCGTTATTCCAGGACCCCACGCTCCCCTCATCCCGTAATCCCAGCATCCCACGACTCCCTTTCCCCTTAATTCCAGGATCCGCGGAGGAAGCGCCCGATCTAACCCTGATTTTCCCCGTTTAGCACCAATTCGTGCCCAGCCTGGTGGATTTCCCCAAGATTCGGGATCTTCAGAGCGGAATTCCAGCCGGGAGAGGCGCCGCGCCCGTCCCCGGCGCGTTCCCAGTCCGCTCCCGGTTTGCTCCCAGTTTAACCGCTGTGGTTCCTTGCAGACATCGTGAACACGGCGCGGCCGGACGAGAAGGCCATCATGACCTACGTGTCCTGCTTCTACCACGCCTTCTCCGGGGCCCAGAAGGTACCGGGCCCCTCCGGCCCCGCCCGGCCCGCCGGACTCTCCCTCCCGGATCCGTCCCTCTGGAATTCTCTCTCCGCTCTCACGCTCGCTTCTCTTCCAGCCACGGCCGCTCTCGCTCGGGGGGGGCTCTGGGACCACCCCCAGCCGGCACACGAGGGGTTAAATCCGCCTGGAATTCCCCAGTTCGTGGGAAATCCATGGGAATTCTGTGGAAATCCTTGGGAATCCGTGGGAAATCCCTGGGAATCCACGGGCGGGGTAGGCCGAGCTTCCAGGAAGCCCCAAGTGAAGCCGCTCTGGCTTCTGGGAGGTTGAGGAAGGAGGGGAAGGCGGAACAAACCCCCCGTGAGCCGGCTGGGGGGGTCCCGACCCCGGGAAGCGCTTCCCGCCTCGCCGCATGCGCTGGGATCGCGGGAGCCGGGAATGCCGCTGGAGCCTGTCCCTGCTGTCTCTCTCTCCTCTCCTCGGGCAGATATCGTGGGCACGCTGCGGCCCGACGAGAAGGCCATCATGACCTACGTGTCCTGCTTCTACCACGCCTTCTCCGGGGCCCAGAAGGTGAGCCCGGCTCCGGGGGCTCCCGGCTCCGGGGGCTCCCGGCCCCGCTCGCTTCCCGCTGCCGCCTTCCCGAGGCTCCCCGGGATCCGGGATCCACCCGGCTGCTGCTCTGCTTGGCTTGGGGACAGGGGGAGCGGGGCCTGGCTCCGCTGAGGTTGCGCTCACGGCTTCCTCAGGGTCCTTCCTCATTCCCTTCCTTTATTCCCTTCCTTTTCCCCCTCGTTCCCTTCCTTTCCTCCTTTCCTTTATTTTTTTCTTTTCCTTGCCTTCCTTTTCCCCCTTCCTGTATTCCTTTCCTTCGATCCTTTCCTTTTCCTCCCTTCCTTTCCGCCCTTTTTCTTTATTTGATTTATTGATTTCCTTCATTTATTTCCTTTATTTATTTCCTTTATTTCCTTCCCCCCCCGGCCACTGGATTTTCCTCTTCCCGGCCCTTCCCAGACCCTCTTCCTCTTCCCGCTGACGTCCGTCCTTCCGCTCCTCCTCCTGGATTCCTCCTCTGCTTCCCACCCAGGTACCTCTGGCCCCAGCCTTTTCCTTCCTCCTCCTCCTCCTCCTCCTGCTCCTGCTCCTGCTCGGGGCAGGACAATCCGTGCGGATCGGGATCGGGATCGGGATCGGGATCGGGCCCAGCGAGGGCTGGGTTTCTTTTTTCATTCCGCTTTCTTTCCTCTTTCCCTTTCCTTCAAATTTTCTTTCATTTTCCCCGTTTTCTCCCAATTTTCTTGTTTCTTTCTCTTTTTTCTCCTACTTTATACTTTTCTTTCCTTGTTTTTCCTCCACCTTTTCCCCTTCCTTTCCCCTTCTTTTTAACTTTTACTCTCCCTTTTTTCCTTGAACTTTTCTCTTGCACTTTACTTCTCTTTTTCATTCTACTTTCGTCCTTCTGTGCCTTCCTCCTCCTTTATTCTTTTTCTCCCCTCCTTCCCCCTTTCTACTGGGGCTGGGGGCGTCCCCCGACCCCCATTTCCCATCCCCATTCCCATTCCCATTCCCGTTCCCGTTCCCCGCAGGCGGAGACGGCGGCGAATCGGATCTGCAAAGTGCTGGCGGTGAACCAGGAGAACGAGCAGCTCATGGAGGACTACGAGCGCCTGGCCTCGGATGTAAGGGGAGGGGGGCCAGTCCTAAAATCCCATCCCAAAATCCCTCAGAACACCCCCATGGAGCGCTGCGAGCTCCTGGTGCCCGATGTAAAGGGGGGGATCCCAAAGTCCCACCCCAAAAAGCTCGAACTCCATCCCAAACCCCAAATTCCCTGTCCCCCCAGCTGCTGGCGTGGATCCAGCGCACCATCCCGTGGCTGGAGTCGCGGGACCCGCAGAAGACGATCCCGGCCATGCAGCAGAAGCTGGAGGATTTCCGGGAATACCGGCGGGTGCACAAACCCCCCAAGGTGCAGGAGAAGTGCCAGCTCGAGATCAACTTCAACACCCTGCAGACCAAGCTGCGCCTCAGCGGCCGCCCCGCCTTCATGCCCTCCGAGGGCAGGATGGTCTCGGTGGGTCTGGGGGCTTTGGGGTCCCGGGGGGGATTTGGGAGGGGATTTGGGGGTTCTCAAGGGCTCCAGTCCACCTTGGTGTGTCCTAAACCCACCCCAAACCCACCCGCTTGGGTGCCATCGGAGAGCAGGGTGGGCTCAAGGGGTTCGGGAGGGTCCCAGGGGGGTTTTGGGGTAACCCCAGGGGGGTTTGGTGTCCCCAGGACATCGGGGCGGGCTGGCAGCGGCTGGAGCAGGCGGAGAAGGGACACGAGGAGTGGCTGCTGACGGAGCTGCGGCGCCTGGAGCGCCTGGATCACCTGGCTGAGAAATTCCGGCAGAAGGCCTCGATCCACGAGGGCTGGACGGAAGGTACCGGGGTGGGGGACCTGGGCAGGGACTGAGGGGCAGGATTTGGGGAGCAGGGGATGGAATTGGGGGTGACGGGGATTTAGGGGGTGTCCCCGCTCCCGTGCCCAGGTAAGGAGGTGGCACAGGGGGGATTTGGGGGCTCAGGGCTGTCCCCACTCCCGTGCCCAGGTAAGGAGGTGGCACAGGGGGGATTTGGGGGCTCAGGGCTGTCCCCACTCCCGTGCCCAGGTAAGGAGGTGGCACAGGGGGGATTTGGGGGCTCAGGGCTGTCCCCACTCCCGTGCCCAGGTAAGGAGGTGGCACAGGGGGGATTTGGGGGCTCAGGGCTGTCCCCACTCCCGTGCCCAGGTAAGGAGGTGGCACAGGGGGGATTTGGGGGCTCAGGGCTGTCCCCACTCCCGTGCCCAGGTAAGGAGGTGGCACAGGGGGGATTTGGGGGCTCAGGGCTGTCCCCACTCCCGTGCCCAGGTAAGGAGGTGGCACAGGGGGGATTTGGGGNGGGTGGGGGACCTGGGCAGGGACTGAGGGGCAGGATTTGGGGAGCAGGGGATGGAATTGGGGGTGACGGGGATTTAGGGGGTGTCCCCGCTCCCGTGCCCAGGTAAGGAGGTGGCACAGGGGGGATTTGGGGGCTCAGGGCTGTCCCCACTCCCGTGCCCAGGTAAGGAGGTGGCTCTGCGGGACCGGGACTCGGGCACGGCCTCCCTGGCCCAGGTGCGGGCGCTGCTCCGCAAGCACGAGGCCTTCGAGTCTGACCTGGCGGCACATCAGGACCGGGTGGAGCAGATCGCGGCCATCGCCCAGGAGCTCAAGTATGGGATCCCAAAATGTATCTGAAATACCCCAAAATATACCTGAAATACCCCAAAATATATCCTGAAATTCCCCAAAATATATCTCTAAATACCCGCCAAAGTATCCCCAAATCACCCCCCAAAAAAACCCCCAAAGTATCCTGGGGGACCCCAAAAGCAGATCCCAGCCGTTGCCCAGGAGTGCAAATATGGGACAGGGGACCCCAAAATACACCCCAAATGCCCCAAAATAACCCCCAAAATATCCTTCAAAGTGTCCTGAAATATGTCCCGAGTAAACCCCCAAAATATCCCGAAACATCCCAAAATAACCCAAACTATTCCAAAACACACTCAAAATAACCTGAAACATCCCACTCTTTTTTCCCTTCCTGCATTTTCCCACTCTTTCCTCTCTTTTCCCCTTTTCTCCCTTTTTCCCGTTTTCTCCCTTTTCCCTCCACTTCCCCCATTTTCCCCCTAATTTTCCCCCCGTTTTT
>VXBT01012417.1:9691-64936 GCA_013400235.1 Oriolus oriolus | reverse complement strand
AACCCAAACCAAAATGTTCTCCAAGAATCTATGGTAACGAGACTGGGCATTGTCAAAGGAAACAATAGCAAAATCCTGATAAGATGTAATGAATGCATGCTTTTCCTACTCTGAAATATGAGTCATCTACTCAACACTATAATGATAAGTTTGTCCAGTTGCAGTAACTGATGTCATGGCTACAAAACAGGGATTCAAGGACCACTTGAAAATGAATTTTACCTTGGCTTTTCTTCAGTTGCTGGTGCAGTGTGATGGGCTACACATCACAGCATTCCTTGAGCACAGCAGCTCACTAGCACAGTAGCTAGATTGGATATCAGGCACATACAGCAGAGAAGCTGTAAAATTTCCAATCTCTGCAACTACTGCACTTTGCCTCTGTATCATTTTTCATGCTCACCCTGATAAAGCCATATTCTGGTGGGTCTGGCTTAGAACATCCAGACTCAGGTTCACCAATCAAGACATTCTCTTCTCTCCTGGCTTCATCATCATTTATACAAGGAGCACCTCTGAAAAGGAAAATTTACTGTAAGGATGTATCTTAAGCATTCATGTCACCAAATAACAATGGCAGAATGTCAGGAGAGCTGCAAGTGTGTCCTGTCATCCTACCCCCATAATTTTATTCTGTTACATTAAAGATGGTGGACAAAACTTCAGGTTGATGGAAGGAGAACGTGAGAGCAGTAACAAGTGCTAAATGCATCTAAAAATGTAATTAATTAAATATCTTTATACAGCAAGAAAAAGAGGCAGAAAGAGCAACATAAAGGGAAGTCTCTAAACAATCCACATAATTCTGTTGCAACCAGGCTGTGGTTGAAGGTGGCTGGTCTCTGTGAGTATGGAACTGTACAGCCCACAGTGTCTAACTGAGTAACGGAGAACTGTGGAGCCACTGCTTGTAATCTTCTCCTATCCACTCTGAAATCCCCTCTGCAGTCATTACAGCAGGGATGGTGAAAATCCTGTTTCAGCACTTGGTCCCAGTGGAAAAAATGAGCCTTGGGCTTGAAGATGAAAAAAACGGACCCAGTCTGGGGTTAGGATTTGAAGCTGAAGCTATATTAGAAAGGTACATCAGGCATACTTAAAGTGGGAATATGAGAAACTTGGTATCTTCATCTGAACTCTCTGTGAGACCTTCAGATCTAAACCTCTATGAAAAGAAGATGTGCTAGCAAAAAAATAGAAACTGTGAACTCCAACAAAGAGAAGCAAAAGATTTCTCCATGTCTTTGGAAAAGAAGCCATGCAAAGCAACATGCAAGATCTACAGGCATACTTTAGTATCCAACTCATCAGCAATTTTCTAGGAGTAAACAATTAGTAAAACCAAATGTGAAGCCAACTGAAGAGATTTTGAGACTTTTCCTTCTCTCTGCTCCATTGAAGAAATTCAGAGGGGAAAGTTGTGTGCTACTTCTCCTTGGTAGTCACAGAGCCTCTATGGAGGACTCCTTAACTATCCCATGACTGTGGAGATGTTTTGATTTCTTACCTGTCTGTGAACACAGAGATATAGCAGTCCTCCTCTTCTTCCCTCTGCCCTTCACACGGCTTCCCGCCGTTCATTGGCGAGGGGTTGTTGCATTCCCGGGTCCTTCTGGTTTTGAAGGAAGCGTCGCATGGACTCCATTCAGACCAGCAACTCCATCGGCCATCGACAGCAACTGCAAGGAGTAAAACAAACACCATCTTTTGGCAGACTAGTACCATACACAGTATTTCTTTTAAGGCCACATATGACTGAGATAATGGTAAATTCAAAATAGCCATTTTCAGAAGACTTAAAATTGTTAATGTTAAAGGAGTAGATTGCATCTAGAATATCAAGTTTTCCGAAAGGTGGCCAGCCAAGTTCCAGCTGCTTCATAAAACCCTAAAATACATTTACCTTTCTAATTTTGATTGCAAGTGACATTAAAACCCAGAAGCAGTATATTTTGTACTTTTATATCACACACAGATATGTGAGTTTTCATAGTACTGACAAGTTTCTTCAGTAGGTCACTATTTAATGAGTTTTTAAATAAATCTGAGTTCTAACACCATGTCTAAACCCCAAATCTACCTCCCATGCCAGTTAAATTAAAACATTCCTACTACTGCCTTCGCTTAACCCCTGGCATATTTTACATGTACCACCATGAAATATGCATAAAAATTTTTCCTTACACACCCTTTCTTTTATGCGTGCAGTGGACTTTCTGTATCCGTCTCTGTCTTCAGTTGTTCATTACTTTCAAAATATTCCTCTAGCAGGGTCAGATAATGAGACCTGTATCTGCCTAAATTACTTTACCTTATGTTCCCTTTTGGTTGTGGAATATAAAGATGTGTAATGTCTCTCTTGTTTCCCTTAGGTAGGGCACTAGTGCCAATTTCATTCAAAAATTTTTTTCCCATTAAATTGCCTTTTAAACTCTCCAGAATGATGATTGTGTTCTCTCTCCTTATGACAACTGAGTTTTCCTTCTAAATTGTAATCAACAGTTTTTATCTTCATTAGCCATTTAGTCTTAAGCATAATAGACTATAGGGAAAACTAA
Organism: Oriolus oriolus; assembly: GCA_013400235.1. Classification (NCBI taxonomy): domain Eukaryota; kingdom Metazoa; phylum Chordata; class Aves; order Passeriformes; family Corvidae; genus Oriolus; species Oriolus oriolus. The sequence continues at coordinate 62,378 of VXBT01012417.1, read as the reverse complement.
GCAATGGGTTTCTTAATTTTTCGCATCAATTATCTTTGCTCTCAACTTCACCCTTATTGCTGAATAGCTCATGTTATATGATCTTAATTATGTAGCTAAGGAATATTTTACCATATCTTACACTTTCTTTTGAGTCATGGCTATTCAGTTTGATTTTTTTGCTTTTAATCTCTACATTTATTCTTACACTTTTTGGATATCACCATTCGGTGAGACGTGCTGTGGATTTAGTACGGGGAGGTTATGGCAGATTGACCCCTGACAGAGAAACACCACAAGGACCGTATTTGCACGACTGCGCCATCACTCCAAATACCTGCTGTGAAACCCGGAGCCCGCGTCTCGCAGTTGGCGCCGTAGGTGCCAGCCTGGCACAGGCAGAGGCATTCTGTCCCGGACAGCACAGGTCTGGCGTTGTTGGGGCATGGGGCACAGTGGCATGGGTCAAACCTGCCCGCGTAGTCCCTCAGCGCTCTCCTCAGGTGGCGGCGCTTGGTCACAGCACACGGCATGTTCCTCACCAGGTCCACGATGGGCGACACCTGGCAGAGAGCCGGTCAGTCAGCAGGGACCGAAACACAGCAGGGCCCTCACGTGGTAGCCGGAGGATTTTTAAGGTGCTACAGCCTATGAAGCTGTGTCACACAGGAGTTCTGGATGCTTTAAAGAAGTATGGCAGTGCTATACACCTATATTATCCTGTTTATACCTCTTTTATTTCCCCAATATGGGGTTCTATAAGCCAGAGGAGAATCAGCAAAGTGGGATACTATGTCCTAAAACTCGGGACAATTTCTGTCACATATCACATCCCTATGTGATGTAGGGTTTGCTTACATCCCGTCCCTGCCATGTCAGGTATCCATATGCTGCCTTCAGGAGATCAGCAGCTACAGCAGGAGAGACCTCAGCGGATGCTGCATTCAGGCAGGTTTTGCTATTTGCCTCAAGTGCTGCTGAGCAGCTGCTGTACCAGAGAGACAACTCAGTGCACTCACAGCAGCACCGGCACGCTGCATTAAAGGAGCAGGACAGAGATAGCAGGAGTTGCTCTTTTGTTTCACTTTAGCTATGTGACATACTTTGCAACATAGGCCTGACAAGGGAATGATCCCAGGGGAAGAAAGCGTTCCCAGCACCATGCACTGTTTTCCTGCACAGTAACTAACCCCTGCCTATGCCTGAGCTCCTGCTGGTGCTGGAGTGATTCATTCACATTCCTTGCTCTTACTGCCACTGTCCATGGACAATGCAAAACCTCTGTGCCTTATAAACCAACACGCACATGAAGTTGTCCTAATGAAAGTTCTGTGTGTTTATGTTATGCCCATATTTATGTACATTCATATCACACACAACATCATCCCTGTTTACAAGAAAAAATATCTGCACAGCTCTATGATGAGCTGCTAAGCAGTCTTTGCTATCTCAGTGTTTTTCTTGTTCTTTCTCTTACCTCAAAGTCGATCACCACAGGATTGTCCTTTGTTGATTCCAGCCAGTCTGTGAAGACTCTGTGTCCTGGAAAAGCCCTCTTTTTCTCCCAGGCCAGAGCTGCTGCATACTCTGACCTGCCACCTTTTACCAGGGAGACTGATCGTTCGGCTGACTCCAAAATGGAACCTGAAAGACGATTTCATCACAGTATTTTCAGACAAAGGCCTCCAAAGACAGTGGATGTAACAACAGAACTATAAGAAAAAGTGTAAGAGGATATTAAAGAATATACTAAGATTAATTTTTTGAAACTATCCTTGGAAAAATGAAGTCAAAGCTCAGAGGAACAATCCCTGCTACGACAGAAGCCTGTGATAATATTCCAAATGAAAGTGTTTGAGGCCTGAGCCATGGGGAATATTCAGAATGTAAAACAGTTGTGGAAAATGCAGAGGATGCAGCAGCCTCCTCTAGAGCACACAACATGGCAGGAGGATCTTTAGTTCTGGTTGTAAACACCCAAGTAATGGAAATTAATCAACTATTAAGGACAAAAACATGAGGTGATCAAATCCCGATTCCTAGTGATGTATAACATGACTCCTGCCATTCTCATGGAAAATGTGCCAGCTTTCTGCAGTTTCTGAGACATATTTCTGGCACCCCGGTACCTAAATGTCTGTTTGGCAAGAGGAAGGTGGGAAGGGAAAGTCAGGGAGTGTGTTGTTGCTGCCCAGCTCCCTCAAGTGAGCAACACTCAAAGAAGATCAGGGACTCAGTCATGGACACAAATTGCTAGCTGTGCTCATTTTCCAGTTCAGCATGCTTGGCCCTGGACCCAGGGACAGGGGTAATGTTTGACAGATCTGTGACCAGCTGGAGAGCCAGTGCCACCAGATCCCCAGTGATGGTGCTCCAGAGCAGAAAAATAACACCCCTACATCATCATTTCTTTTGCAAATGAGAATATAACTCCAATGCTTGTGTCAGAGGCAAACAGTGAAGCAGCGGCTCCTCTGACAGTGGTGGAAGAGCATCTGTAGTTCAGCAAGCTGAGAGGTCACCTGGGGCAGCTGAAGGCAATGATAACTCTCAGGGTAAGTAACAGGACATGGACCCGGTTCTCATCATCACCTTCATGTGTCACAGTCATCCTGTTTGTGGTGCATCTGGTACTGACTTTCTTTTTCTTCCAGAATAACACACGCTTGGTTGTTTCTGTTCGGACACACTCTGTTGATTCATCAACTGACAGGCCTAGAAATACCACAGAGCAGCATCTTCATCACCATAACCATGACACATGGCAGGCACCACGCCCCAGGCTCCCACACTGAGGTGAGCCAGCAGGTTCCCCTGCTCCTCACCCACCTCTGGAGACTTCACTACAGCAGGCACCTGCTTCCCTGGGTACAGAGCACTGAGTCGTGCTTTAGCTACCCTCCCATGCCCATGCAAGTTACAGCAGTGGCATTAAAGATCACAGCTTTTAACTTTAGATTTCCATTTTTGGGGTATTGTCTTTTCATTTTTGACAATCTAGCAGTCATGGGAAAATTTTAAAGTCATTTCTAATCCAAACCATCAGTTTTACTTACTGCATCCCAAGAAGTGCCACTTATACCTCTCAGACCTCAGTCCCATGCTATAAGATGCTGGAACATCTTTTCCTGGTGGCATCTGGTCTTGGTCTGAATGTCTTAGGTGGTTTCCCTGAACACAGTGACATTTACCAAAAAAGGAATCTCCTGAACTTTTCAAAGACAGAGTAAAGCAAAAATTTCTTCTTGCTCTATATGCAAGCAATGTGAGTAATTACTGAGTATGTGAATTTCAAAAGAATTTTTTGCTGTTGGAGAGCTTACTATGTGGTATAAGACCTAAAAACAGGGATAAGAAAAGCTGTAAAACAAATAATGATATTTTGTTTACATACCTGAGTTCTGCAGTTCCTCAGAGCTGTACTGGTAAAGAATATCATAGGAACCACCCATCTTCCCAGAGGTGTAGTAATGGGTGCCAAAGTCATCAAATATTCTGCTGTATAAAGCATAGTTGTACTCGAGGGGCAGGTGGTTAAGTGCTTTTAGAAAGATGTCTGAAAGCTGCAGATCTGACTGTTTCATTGTGAAGTTTGCAACAGAAATTACTTTATGGACTCTGATAAAGTTGGAATTCTAGAAATAAGAAAAGGGAAGTCTTAGCACCTTCAGAGGGAGGTAAGTGCAGAAAGTAGAGCAGCCAAGAGTATATGCTGAGATACACTGCAAGAACTGAATAATCCTGTTGTCATGATGCTTTAACCATGAACAAAGCAGATCTGGATTTTCCAAGAGCTCTGCAAGGTTCTTGAGGGGTCCCTTGCATTCTAGTATTTGTATTCCAGTTAAAAATAGGACTCACCAATCCAAAAGGATTCCTGCCATAAAAAAATACACCAGCAATTGGTAAGATGACCAAAAGATTCTGAGGAAGGCTTCACCTTTTAAGTGTCTATGGGTTGTTTGCAGCTAACCTGGTGAGTTGGTAATTTGAACACTAACTCACTGTTATGAAGTTCCACCATTTATCAGTCTGTGAAAACTAAAACTAAACCTAGGGATAAAGACCTCCTTGAGTTCAAGTGTCAGGCTGTTAATGTGAGAGGTAAAAAAAAGAGAATGTTCAAACACTGGAAACATAGAATCATAGAATCATAGGATATCCTGAGTTGTAAAGGACATCTCTTACATGTAAAAATAATACATGCTTTTGAAAGAGCTTATTCATATGCTTTTGCAGTGCTGGACTCTGTTTATGTGAAAGTTGTACTAAGTAGAAAGAAAAGAAATAGAAAATACAGAAAGAAGGGATTTGTAAAGGGACAAGGGGAACTAATGACACAGGGCCAAAGCAAAGAGATCAAGAGCAAAAGAGGGGCAGGAAACTGGAGCAAATAACCAACTGGCAGATAGGAAAGATTCATTATAAAACACTTTATGTTTTATATGTGGGTTCTTCTGCTGGATTTTACTGCTCTACTCCACTCCACTTTCTCAATTTTAAGCTGTGCCAGCTAACATTTCAGTCATGACACACAAAATTCCAGGCAACTTTGGAAAATATTGATTCTAAGACTTTAGTTGGTTTCAGCATGCACTTGGATGCAATCTGGGAAATCCTGGGCATGAGTGCAGACTGGGAGAATGACTGAGACCAGCCCTGCCCTGAAGGACTTGGGGGTGCTGGTGGGTGAGAGGCTGGACATGACCCAGCCATGGCACTCACAGCCCAGAGAGCCAAAGGTGTCCTGGGCTGCATCCAGGGCAGTGTGGGCAGCAGGGGAGGGAGGGGATTCTGCCCCTCTGCTCTGCTTTGGCGAGACCCACCTGGAGCACTGCATCCAGCTCTGGGGTCCCAGCACAGGAGGGACAGGGACCTGCTGGAGCGAGTCCAGAGGAGGGCCAAAATAATGATCAGAGAGCTGGAGCACCTCTCCTATGAGTGCACTCTGCAGAAGTTATTCAGCCTGGAGGTCTCCACGGAGACCTCATTGCGGCATTGTGATACTTCAAGGAGGTTTAAAAGAAAGCTGGGGACAGATCTTTTAGCAGGGCCTGCAGCAACAGGACAAGTGGTAATGGTTTCAAGAGGGTAGATTCAGGCTACATATAAAGAAGAAAATTTTTGTGATGAGGATAAAACACTAGAGCAGGTTGCCCAGAGAGATGGTGGATACCCCATCCCTGGAAACATTCAAGGCTGGATTGGACAGGGCTATGTTCAACATGGTCTAGTTGAAGATGTCCCAACTGATTGCAGGTTGGACTAGGTGGCCTTAAAATGTCACTTGCAATGCAAACCATTCAATTATTTTATGATTCTATGATTAAAGGATCAGAAATAATGAAGACATTCTAGAGGACCAGTCAGCTTAGCTAAAAAAGTTTCTGGTAAATAAAAATAAACTTAAAAAACATCAAGCCTTCCATGCCAATATGGAAAAATACATGGCACTTCAAGTGGCTAAGGCCCTCTAGAGACCCTGGGATAGTCATGTCAAAAGTTTATGCATACATTTATATGCAATGTGTTAATTTATATGCATATATGCAAATCTATGCATATGATATGTAAAATATATATATGTGTATATAAGTATATATAAATATATGTAGCTATATATATAGGTAGATATATATACATATTTTAACATATAGGTCTGAATGTGACCTCCCAAAGCCCAGGAAAATTCTTTACTCCTTTTAAGTGATCAATATAAACTTCTTTTTTCACTGTTTAAGGAAGTGCTCCAAATTTTCTTGCAGGTGTCTCAAACACACATTTATCTACAAACACCCACTAATTCAATTTATAGAGATAGAGATAGAGATAGAGATAGAGATAGAGATAGAGATAGAGATAGAGATAGAGATAGAGATAAAAATAGAGGCTTCCTGTCTGATACAGTAGAGAACATGAGGAAGACCCAAGGTAAAACTCCAGCTGTGGATTCATTAGGAAAGGATTTTAAACTGTGTCATCTTTAGTCAACACCACACTAAGTTATTGGTGGGTTTCTATGATTTCACAGAATCATGAAATGGTTTGGGTTGGAAGGGACCTTAAAGACCATCTAGTTTCAATCCCACTGCTGTGGGCAGAAACATCTTCCACTGGACCAGGTTGCTCAAAGCCCCATCCAACCTGGCCTTGAACACTGACAGGGATGGGGCATCCACAGCTTGTCTGGGCAACGTGTGCCAGGGCCTCACCACCTTCCATGACAACAATGCTGAAAACCAATGTATATGCAAAAGAACCTTTCTGTTGGAAGTTTAATTTAAAGTAACATTTCCATAATTAGCTCTGTTCTGGGTTTAAGCCAATAAGGAGCCTCTGTTCCCCCAAAATAAGCTTGCCAATTGTACAAGAGAGCAGCTTGATCTGTGTACAGGTATCTACATGGGCGTGAAAGTGAACTGGTTTCCAGCTGTTGGAACTTCAGGGTAGTTACGTTCAAACTAGAAGCATGGACTCTAAGCAATCAAGTTGCTTAACTATTTGGACAAGTGAGCAAGGCCTGCAGCTAACTTCCATCACAGGACATCTTAAGACTATTATTTTTGCAAAAAATTTCACTCTAATTGCATTAGAACTCCTGAGTTTCAACAGGCCTTAGCTTCGTTCAGTGCTATGGCTTTTCCCATGCAGAAGTCCAAACAATAGCCTATCATTTACTGCCATTAAGCTATAAAAATACATAATTTTTTACCCTACAGTATTCATTTGCTGTAAAGGTGCAGAATCTTATGGGAAAAATGTTGTCTGTTCTGAGAAGCACTTCTGTGGATGTGTTATTTCTGAGATTATCTTTATGACCGAATGCATCTTGGCAGACATGAGACTCCAGTATGCGAGTTAGTTAATAAAATAAAATAAAATAAAATAAGATAATAAATAAAAAATAATAAAATTAAAATAAAATAATAAAATAAAAAAATAATGTAGATTAATAATGTAGATTAATAGTACATGCATATGTATAGCATGTCCTTTATTTTTTGAGTTGTCTGCTACTGTTAGGTATTATGCCCTCTTAATCTATAATTAGAAGAGCAGAAGGAGTGGCTTACCCATTATGGTAATGTCAAATCTATGCTTTTTAAAAGTGGAATAAGCCTATGGTTTCTGTACTAAACCCAGAAAACTATGTTGCATTTACAGAAGATATGTTACAACCAGGAGTACATTGTACTATCAGAAGAGGATTTTTTAATAACTAATTCCAGTGGGCCAAAGTCTTGATAAGAAAAGTAGCCTTTGCTAGCTCAGTTCCAAAATGAGCAGACAGAAATCAGTTGAAAGAAAGAAACTGAAGGCAACATTCGATTACCTTTTCATATGAGGCCTTAATAGCCTTCTTGAAGGAGGAAGATGATGTAACTCGGACCCGTGTCTTTTTTGAGAATAAAAGTGGAATACCAGAAGAACTTTTACCACTATGAGTGGATGATCTACTGTCAGAAGCAATATCACTCAGGGGAGTTAAATCTTTGTAGAAATCTGATGTTACATCATCCTCTTCATCTGTTACCTGGCGATTTAGTAAAGCAAAATGTATTTGCACAAATAATAATCTGAAACACAAAACTATTAAGCAAAAAATTCTTGATTTCTTGATGTTTTTTAATGTAAAGAACATGCCTGATTATTTGAGATGGGAAAGTAAGCTGCAAAACTGTTCTTAACACAAAAGATGAGACTGAGAAAGGCTAATAGGCAAGATGAATACAAGATAAGAAGCGGACTTACTAATAGTCATTTATACAGCGACAACAAAAAAGCATTTAACACTTTCTTCTAAATCTTCTCACCCTTGTGCCCTAAGGTTTAGGAATAATTTTCAACAAGTTTCAACATACTTTTAAAAGAATTCCAGACATACATGCTATGTACACATTGTGACTACTTCCCAACCCCATGGCTTCTATATTGTACAAGACAGGTGTTTCCTGACCTTTTCTCTTAATTCCCAGCTAGAAGAATGAACAGATTTCCAGAGGGGAGTCTTACAGTATACTTGGACAGTTAGCACCTACACTGCATGATGGATTGAAGGCAGATGAAGAGGACTTGTGAGCAAACCTGCTGACTGAGTTGCTAAACATCAGTGGTGGTGTTGAGCAAAGCACACAGAAAACCTCAGCATCAGATCAGAAATTACTTATTTCCCAAAATTTGGGAAAACCCTGCGGGTTTTTGAAAAAGGGAGTTTTTTTCTCTCCTCTAGATTTGTTTGATTAATAGGGCTGCTAGGGTGTTGGGATAGATGAAATAGGAAAATCTTACAAATATGATTGCCTGGCAAAAGATGCTGAGAATATAGAAACTATAAGCGAGCTTGAAATGAAAGCCAGCTTTGAGATACCAAGCCTTAGTTACTGAACAGCTGAAGAACAATGGCATGGCCACTGAAACTAATCCCCCTATGACTGAACAATGCCCTCGGCCTGCAGACTGGTCCAAGGGTCAAAGCAGACCCCTGGCAGCTTGGCAGAAGCGGTCCAAAGAGTAGTACTAGTGTTTAAAGTGTAACACAGTATGGTAATACTATGGATCTCATAGGCTATATGTAAATGCTGTAAGATTTGTATCTTGTATTAGATTGGTTATTGAAAATTAGAATATTCAGCACAGAAGATGATTTATAGCATTGTAATTGAGAACCTCTCTCTCTCACTCTTACACTCACTCTTACACTCTTATGCTCTCTCTTACTCTTACACTCACTCTCACACTCACTCTTGTACTCTCTTACCTGCATGCACTCTCTCTCTCTCTCACTTACATCCACTGCTTCTCTGCCCTACTCCAAGCTGCGACAGCAGCTCCTAGCAGGGCCCCTGTACCCACGCCCTTTGAAATAAACCTCATGTTCTAAGACCATTCTCCAGAGATCTCTTGTCATTAGCAGTCCCGACCGTCCATACCGGCCACAGGTCACAACACAACTTTCTACACTAGGGATTTTGGAAGATAAGGTTGTCCATTCCCCCACTCTACTTCCATTTTATAAGTCATATGCCTTTGCAGGAAAATACACTGGAGTTCCAAGAAGGCCTGATCCAGTGACCCTTCTATACGAGAAGCTGCTCTAAATGTTGAAAGATAAAGATGCACTCTTAAAGGTGAGTTTCACAAACCCTTAACAGTTCTGCAAATAGATATCAGGAACTTAATGAACCTTACAGGCTATTACAGGTTGGTTTTCCTGTCTGAATATTTCTGCACACAGTAATTTTTCACTATTGTTGACAAATCCTACATGCCATGGCCAGTTCAATTGCAGTTTCTGTAGAAAGTAGCAGGGTGTCCTTTTTTCAGCTGCTTCTGTTAAAGTAGTCCTAAAACCTCACAACACCAGTGGCAAAAATCAGCATTTCAGTTTTCATCCATTAGTTGAGCTTTCTTCACATCCTGCATTCTTTCCATCCCAATGCAGCATCTACTGGCTTCAAACAGGGCCTGCTCATATGTACAGAGCCAGATGTTGTGCCCCAACCATGGTATTCAAAGCATTTTCTAAATGCTAGTGTCAAACAAAAAGGTATTAGTGGTTCCCAGGTTTTCTATAAGATACACTCCATGTTCATTTTGGCCATTCCTTGGCCTGTCCTGTAAGCCTCCTCTCCAGGCTGTGTATATTTTGTCCTCCTGCTTCCCAGGCTCAGTGCCTGGCTCCTTTCCTTGCTGCACTCTGGAGGGGCTGGGCAGGGAACAGGCAGGACTGAGAGGTTGAAATGGCTCAGGGAGGAATTGTGTTCCAAGGCTGCAGGTGACAGGAAGGGAGCTGGAGTCAATAGCTGCAGCCACTGGTACTTCAGGTATACAGAAGTGATGCTGGAATAAGATTTGGAGTTGAACAAGCCTCTGCCTAGGTGATGTGTGCCTAGGAGAAGGCTCTTGGTACCAAGTCAGAGCAACATAAGGCCACAGCCACAAGGAAGCAGGAGAAGTTCAAATCAATCATATTGACTCTGATATATGGTGCATTGAGTTAACACAGATCTTAAAGGCATGAGTGGAGCCAGAAAAGTTATCCCCTTTCCATACATCAACTGAAGCATGTTCAAGCCTCATTGGGTTGACAAATCTTGTTCTAAAAAATACGGTACCACCTAACACTTGAGCACTTAGCTTGGATTCTAATTACGGCAAGGGTTTTACAGCTGGGAGCTGCTGCTTGAGAGTACCTGAAAGCTGACAGCCTCCAGATTCGCAGGGACACGATACAATTTCCTTGTCTCGTTGCGCTTCACTGTTGTACATTGTCCTCCATTGAATGAGTTGCCAAGAACTTCCCCTCGGCTCTCTCCTGCCAGAATGTGAAATCTAACAAAAAAATTATTTCCAGAGATTAAACAACTCCAGAAAGATATATGGACTTGAAACATTTAATGATATGTAGCTGCATTGAGGTATCGTATATTTGATTGAGAGCATGAGCATCCGGGTCATGTTACTACTTTGAAAGAAATTTCTCTACAACAACTTCTCATTCACACTGAATTCACCTGAAAAATGCTGTAGCATCAATCCAGTTTCCTACTTTCCAGCAGTGCCTAATGTTACTGATAACGCCAATGTCAGCATAAGGCAGTCAGTCTTAAGCAGAGAACCTAAAAATTGTTCTAGGAAAATGTACTAGTGGTTCTCCATTTCTACCATAAGTGATGTTACTGGACAACACTGAGATCAAAATTCAGTTAAAAAATGCCAGCCTGCTCGGGACAGGCATCCCATGTTTAGGCTTCATATTGCTTTAATTAATAGCCTGGAAGTAGTTGGTATCCTGTGAAATGTAACACAGACAAACGACATCTGCCGAGGGACATCTTCAGAATTTCTGAAGACGATGTACAGGTTAGTAATTCCATGAGCTGGAAGTTGCCCATACCTGATGCTCTGGTTGCTGTAAGACAGGACAAATCACTCAGGGACCGTGTTCCTCAACACCTCTTCATCTGGTCTACCAGCAGTGCAGAGCAGGACTGGTAGATGCAGTAGGCAGGTCCTAGCCTGATGGGTTTATTGTATTTTTGTAATTTCTTGCCAGTTTTAATTTGAGAGATTATATGTTTTAATGAATGCTCTCACATGCTAACTGAGAATTATTTTGTTTATGTAAATTAGTAAGGTAACAAATAAAGCTTAGGAAAAAATTAGCAAAGTTGTCTTACCCACTGCCTATTAATTGCACACCTGGGATGCTCTCATACTTTCGGTTACACACAGTCTTTTTCCTTCCACAGTTTCTTTCATCGGAGTTGTCCCCACAGTCATTTTCTCCATTGCATTCCAATGTTTTTGAAATACAGCGACCTGCACCGGACAAAAAGCAGCAGCAGCAAAGGTTCATCATGTCTGAATGCGGAAAAGGGCAGTCTTGTCTTTTCCCTTGCAAAGCTGTGAGATTACCATAGATGTTCAGGCTGAGTTAGTACAAGGCCGGGATTATCCCAGTTAAGAAATGACTGTTTCAGTTCTGGGGGTTTTGCCTCATTTCAGAGTTGCAAAGGTGTAATTTTAAGTTTGGCAAATGGATATGTGGATAAAATTATTTAGTCTAATGAGGTATATTTAAATTGAAGCAAACAAGAAATAGGCCCAAGCCTAATAAAAATAGTGAGAATTTATGTTCAGACAAGCTGTATGGGTATGTTTGTGTGTGAAAAGTTTGTGCGAAGAAATACTATTGGAACAGTGCTACCATCCAGCTATCATGATCATAGTGACATCCCAGGCTAAAGACTGCATTTTAATTACTTATAGAAGAAACTGAAACATAAGCTGCTAGTAAAACATATGAAATCCTCACACAGACTTTTCTCCCTGGTCCCTTTTCCCTGGAATTTATGCATGGAATGCATGGATCTCTTTTGTCTCAATATCTAATCTTTTAACTAACTGGTAATACTGTGGTTACACAATGAGGATCATCATTACCACTCTCACACCGAAATTTATTCTTGCAGTCAACTTCCACTATGTTGCAGAGCTTAGCAGGGAAACACGGGCGGGACTCCACCAGCGGCTCGGTGCAGGCCTGGCCCCCAAACTGGGATGGTCGCAGCAGTGTCCGGGTACGGAACTGAAAGGCAGAAGAAATAAACCCTGGGCTGTTTCCGTGAGCTGTGTTTGTAGCTAAGTGCCACCCCAGGCAGAGCCACACACCTCAGCGCTGCTGAAGCCTTATCGAAACCAGAGCCCTGAAGGAAATAATCAGTCATTCTTGCCCTTGCATTCCACCATGCCATCATCCCAGGTGAGGCACGCAGGGAACTGACATCCGAGAGTCTCATTAGCCCTGATGGAGCATACATGATTAAACTGCAGACATCCTGGTCTACATCACTGAAGGAATCAGAAATTCAGTCCCTGTATCTCCAGTTTTAAACGTATAGTAGGAAATGGTGTGAGAACAGGCTTACAGAGATTTTTCCTGTTCTTTGCCCTCTCGATTGAAAAATAGAAATACCCTGACTGTGACAACCCATCTGGCTTGCCTGCCATGTGTGGGACCTCTTGTCTGAGGAGAACTTGATGACTTGAGAGGACAAAAATGCTTTTCCTGAAAGTTTCTGGGAGCTCATTGAGTTTTCTTTCCCCAAGACAGTGCCCTCCAGGCAGAACAGTAAAGTTGAAGGGTTGTTGATAAAGCACTTCAGATATGTTTTCAACTCCACTTCACAGGACTTCTGGTGAGACCTGTCTGCATGTGACTGAACAGTTTCTCCTGTAAGAATTCTTCCCACTGGAAAAGTATGGTTCCCTGCAGACTTCCCTCTCTGCAGGCAGACCCCGGAGACAAACAGTGCAGGAAGATTCTAGTACAAATCAGTAACCAAGTGACTCTGAAGGGAGAGCGCAAAGAGCAACACAAGGAAGTTTCTAAGCTCATGAGAACCATTCCTTACACTCCATTTCAGTTCCTTGACACTCGCTGTATTATTTGTGAGAGCTTCCACTTCTTTATCTCTCCCCCTCAATGGGAACTTGCTTACACTAGTCTTCACTCTTACACTGTGAGCCAGGTCCTCCATTCTGTAGGTTGTTCCTGTTTATAAAGGTCATAAGCAATGATCTTTATAGTTTGGAGAGGAAAATGGACCACAGTCCACAAAAGCACCTTTTTGCTTGAAGAAGCATATATTTTTGCATCAATATTTAAAATTAGTAAAAGTGAACACTTTTATATGTGGATGTAAGGTAAGAAACTCAGACATACAAGAGGGTACTGAAATCAGTCCCCTCTTGGGAACACTCCCTTTCAGCTCTTGAAATTTTTATCCCAGTCTCTCACTGATTCTCCTTGCTCTGCTCTCACACTGTCCATCCCAATTACAACCCCACAGGCTGGCTCACTTCCACATCTAGCACAGCTTTTTCGTGTCTTTCTCATCCTGTTCGGGCATCAGAAAGTTATATGTGTGTGTAAATCTATGCTTATGATGTGTGACAGGTTTTTCAGGATTGCTTTTCAGGTGTGGATTTCTGAAGCTGAGGGGTACGTGGAGGGGGACATAGGCTGTGTCTGCACAGAACCGTGGAGCTGCTCTCATGGTCAGCTTCAAAGCTCAGACCCACCAGCCATACAATGACCCCAACCAATCTGCAGTCCACTCCCCTCTATGCTCTACAACCTTACATGTGACAGAGCTTGGTTTGTCTAGGTCAAATTCGCTTGAACCTGATTTTTCATTTCTTCCCTCTCTTCTCTCTCACCTCTAAGTCTACAATTGTCAACAAAGAAGGAAGAAAAAACACCATTCTGGGGTTCGTCCCACAGATATTAGCACATCTACTTGTGGGGGTGGGGTGTTGTGCATTCTGTGAAGGTTCAGGGAATGGTGCTCTGTATTTCTTAACAGCAGTCTCAAACTGATCCTGACTATCAGTGTAAGATACAGCCTGAGAATTTCTAGCCAGTGGTACCTAGGATTTGCTGACTCTTTTCAAGAGATGATTTGATCCTATTTTCCTTGTCTTTAGAACATACAAAATGTTATGGATAAGCTAAGATTCTGTGACTTTCTCCTGCTTAAGCAGACATGTACACTTTACAGTGTAGTTTATTCCATATGTGAAAAACTCACCTTTAATTATGGCAGTGGAAACTTTGAAGCAAGTCTATCATAAGCATCACAAGCAATCTCATAAACTGATTTACTCTACTGAATCACCCCTTTCTGGCTGGCTTATTTTAACTTGTTCTCTCCAGCTCCTGCTGTATAGTTCATAACCAATTTCCCTTGTTAACTTAAACTGTCATTTTCCAGATCAGTTGCCGTATAGTTGAAACAAGGAGATCTCTTTAGCATAAATTCTTGTGTTTAACCCATATAATACATTTTCTACCTACTTGTTTTTTAACACATGGGTCACATTCTGACCAAGGGCCGAAGTCTCCAAGCTGGCAGTTGATAGGACATGTTTGCCGGTTGCATGCACGAGATTCTTGCTTTGTGCAAAGCTGGTCACAGAAGTTTTGGCTATAATAATCATCCATTCTTATTTGCCTGAAAAAATGTCAAAAATTATGCTAGGAAGGAATAGACAGATCGTAGGTGTTCTCTGCCTGTGGGTGAAGGCTGACAAAATGATTTGAACCCAACTAAGAAACCCTGAGAGATAATACGCAGTTGCAGAACGTTGATTACAAGAAAAATCCAAATATTCCTTAAGTTTAAAGAGCAATTCTTTTTGATTCATGTCACTTCACATGCCCCAGAGGATAGCTACAGAGAGAGTCAGGAGGAAAAGAGGGGATTTCTCACAAGTTTAGATTATACCACAGAGCTGCATCAAATTTGATGCTACTGAATCTTTGTTTGACTTCAACTGTTGCCATAAAACTAATGATGCAGGAAGGAAATTTGGAGCTTGCCCCTCCCATGGCATTGTTGTCAGTGCAGGGCACCCAGGGCGTGTGTCCACAGGGGCTGAATGCTCAGTGCACACTGCCAGTGAGGCCACTGTAGGGCCTGGCTGTCCTCCCCTCACTACATCTATCAGGAGATATTGGTTTGTTTGGAGGCACTGGATCATATGATTAGAATGGTCTGAGTTGGAAGGGATCTTAAAGTAATTCCAGCCTTCCCCTTCCCTCCCTGCCTCACGGGTAGTAACGTTGTGTATACAAAATTCTGTAATTTTAAAGTCTTGCAATTAGAAGATGATCTACTTATCTGATAAACACTTGAGCATGATGATTTTTCTCAGTGTATTATGGAAGGTGGAACTTCTAACACAGGCCCCCCTCTCCAGAAGTGTTATTTTCACAGAAAAGAAGCACAGAAGTAGTGAGATGGCTTGGCCCTACCTGTGCCTGGTCTGTGTGCCGAAATTGCAGGTCTGTGAGCAGGGAGACCATGACCCCCATGGGTAATGCTCACAGTAGCACCCCTGGCTGCTCCCAATCACCAGGCTCAGCAGGAGCAGGTGCACTGGCACCATCACGCCCATGGCGAAGGTGTCCATCTACATCACAGTGACGAGGAACAAAAGAAACTACCACTTAGTTATGCCAGAGTCCTCGCAGAGATGTCTCTTCTGATATGCAGAGTCTATGAATCTGCTTCGAAATACAAAGGTGCTGTGCAGGGCACCTAGAGAGGGGCAATCATGCATGATAGACATAGCAGTAATTCAATACTTTAAGCAATAATTCGATACTTTAAGGACCAGAAGTCACAATGCATTTTTTGGCCACTTATTTATCTGGAGTACTAACCACAGCTGTGCATTATTTCTGTTTCAGAAGTTGCTTATAAATCATTTTGAATGTGACAAATAAAGATCTGCTATTGTTCTTCATTGCTTAGAGGTATACTCAAAAATGTTTTCTAGAAATAAGAACAATAACGTGAGAGTTCTTCCTATACAGTACGTAAAACTGTAAAAAAGACCTTAAGACTAAGCAGCTCCATCTATTAGCCTGTAACCAATTCATTTTCACATGCCTATAAACCCCCTTTGCATAAAGATTTTACTGCAGTGAATCCTCCCTTCTCAGAGTTTTGACTAGCCTGTTGAAACTGCAAACTATCACTATTCAAAGCTACTCTGAATTTTCCACCAGCAGTAGAAACAGAACATCTAGCCTGTTTCTCACTCCAGTGGTCAATCAAACTTTTATTTGCTGAGAGAGAAGATCATAGGCAGTTTTTAGGAAGTAATAATATCTGGCAAACTGAAAAAAAAAAAAACGTTTTCCAGACAAAATAATTTAAAAATGCGAACCTTATTGTGGGGTTGAATCAACACTAAATTTGATAGGCTGTTACAGAAGAGCATTATAAATTTGGTTTACATCAAAAAAAAACCCCAAACCCAGTAGGAAGTTTAAAACCCAAAGTATTTATTTAAAAACACTACCCCAAAATACTTAATTTCAAAAAGTTTGAAATTAATTGTGCAATTCTTTTCTCATTTATGTTTCTAGCCACATGTGCTGTTATGATTTGTATACTTTGCTGAAAAAAATGAAATTGCGTCAAATCAAAACATTGCTCCCTCCCTTAGCAAAAAGGCAGTAATCTTCACGCTGCTGTGCAGTGAGAACTTGCAGCACTTTTTACATGGAAATCTCACCAATGAACAAGACTTTCAGAGAGATTTAAGTATAATCAAATACAAAATAAGGTAAGACAGGGGAAGTAGCAATTTTTCCAGTGGACCAAGAAGAGAACAGATATTACATGCTTTTCCTTACCTGAGTTCCTGGCTTCTTGCACCGACAACACCGGCTTAGAAAAGAGATGAAGCCCTACAGACCAATTACTTGCTTCATTCCTTCACTGTGCTGTACATAGAAAAACATTCTTTATTCTCATCTGTGAGCAAAACACCAACCAATCAGTGCATCAGAAGCCATACAAATATTAGCACATGAGAGAGTAATTCAACATTTTAAAGAAATAGAACAAAACAAACCCCACAGAACACTTCTCCACAGGTCTTGTAACCTGTGTGCACTGAAGCCAACCAAAAGAAAATCTTTGTTTTTAACTTGGTCTAAGCCTGTTACCTGAAAAGTCAGTCTACATTGCAGACTGGTGCGACCTTGGTGTGGTTTGCTGCAGTCTTTCAAACGAAAGGCCAGAGGGTTTGTTTGATTTGGTTATCTTTTAATGAAGGCAGATTGATCTGGTGGCAGGAGTGCTCAGAACGAAACTGCCTCTGCACCTGCACGCCCAGGGAGATGTGTTCCACAGAAGTGTGGAGAGCCACCTCTTTGTACAAGTGCAGCTGCCCAGGATGAGCCAAGAGGAATCAAAGTACATTTGCATTAGGCTGCAGTGGCTCAATGCACTGCAGGTCTCCTTGTGCTGCCCGAGATAGCTGCACAACCTCTCTGCTCTCAGTCTGACGGCAAGAGAGTCAGAATTTGGAAGAAGGCTCATGCTTGTAATTCATTACTGCCTTCATGAGGAAACAGTGGACAGAGTCCAGGCTTAGGCAAAATATCTGCCTGCTGCTGCACCATCTCCACGAAAGTGAGACTCCCAGAGAAAGGTAAAATCCAAATACTTTTGAGGTTGTTTACAGCTCTTTGCCTTTTGCCCTGGGTGGTGAGATCTGTGCACTGACCCTGGGGAAGTGCTGCCAGCAGACAAGGACTGCTGAGAGCCTCTGTCCTGCAGCACGGGCACCACCTCATGACTGAGGTGCCAAGGCAGGGATTAAAATGGAAAATGCGAGAATACACTCATACAGAACACAAACAGCAGTGGCAAGCACAAAACAAAGAAGTAGTGTGCCCTAAAAAAATAATCGAAGTATGGATGTCCCAAATACCCAGCATACATTCCATCCAGAGGGCAATGCTGCACTGAATCCCCTTGACTCCACTGGACTGGCAGCAACATGTCAAGACATAAGAGTCCTCAAAATATATTTCCCAATTTTTTGGGATCCAAGGTCATCTATAGCCTTGAAAGAAAACCTCAGAGCTTCCTGCACAGCTTCATTTTCCAGTTGCCTTTGCAGATTTTTTTAAATTCTGAGCTTGGCCAAGAAGTGCTGTTACACAACTTGAGCACACAATTAGCAAAGTGATGTTCTGCCAGACCCTTATTACATTGTGTAAACTTGTCATAGGAAATCAAAATAGTCATCACTGGCTCTATCATTGCTGCTGGGTGGGATTTTTAAAGTTACGTGAAAAATACTGTGTTCTACCCTCCAGAGAGCATCTTCTAAACCGCAGCACTCACATCTCACTGAGGGCAGCCCTCCAGCCCCAGTGGGACCCCGAAGAGGAGACGCCTGGTTTCTCCCAGCCTTGCAGAAACAAACCACAGCTGTGAGCTGCAAGTCAGTGTTCACAGTATATAATGCAGATGGCTAAAACCTTCTGGCTGAGAAACTAGTTTTTTACTTTCTTTTATCAGGAAAACAAGAAGTTACTAAAGAGTCTTTAAATTTTAAAAAATTACAAAGTAAAGGTGCTTCATATAGCTTAA
Source organism: Oriolus oriolus (assembly GCA_013400235.1). Classification (NCBI taxonomy): domain Eukaryota; kingdom Metazoa; phylum Chordata; class Aves; order Passeriformes; family Corvidae; genus Oriolus; species Oriolus oriolus. Next base: position 43,932 of record VXBT01012417.1, on the reverse strand, counting down.
AAGCAGTCTTTTACAAAAGCAGTCTTTTACAAGAGCAGTCTTACAAGAAAGCCACTTGTAATTAGAGAGCAAGCTCACAGACAGGCACCATACTTAGCATTAACAGAAATTTCAGGTAGAGATGGGCACTGGTAGACCTCACATCAAAGCCAGGGCTTGAGAAGAGCACGACTGCATCTATATTGAATGCTTAGATGAGAGTTCATGTGAACTTCATTTAGTTGCCTGAAACTTAGGGGCCACAGCAGCAAAGAGCTTGTTTGGGCTAACTCACGTTCTGGCACAGCTGCATGCAGCTGCTGATGTGCCCCAGGAGGCTGTCAGCTCATCTGCAAGCTGGCAAGGTGATGAGATGATTGAAGGGTCTGGACCAGAACAACAAAGTGGGCATCCATGTTGTCACCAAGGTGAGTAAAGAAAGGAGTTTTTCACAAGCGTGGCAGCTCACTGCCTGTCACTGAAGGACTGCTCTCAATTTTATACCTGTGTCTCACAGGTTTTGTCTACAGGATATCCTCAAAGCAGTCTCATTCTCTCTGCCCTGGACAGAGGTTAGCACTTGCACAAGTGCATCTTTCCTTTACACCACAGGATGTTCAAGGGCATCTTAAACATTGGGCAATACCCCAGTGTTCGTGTTCACCTTCTGTCCTGACAGTCAGCTTGAGATACAAGCACTTAGAAATTCAGTCAGCAATATGGCAAATGATGGCTTGTGCAAACCAGGCTACCTTCCACAACGGATTTTCACATGGAAAAGCATCAACATGGAAAGATATTCCCGTATAATGCTGTGTCTTACTGAGTCTCTGGTCTCAAGTTTTGATGCCATACTCCCTAAAGACCAAAGCACTAATACTGGAATGAAACTGGGAACAGCCCAAAGAGATCAGTGTGTGGATGCCATTTTACTGCCCCCAGACTTTGGAAATGTCTGTGTTCATATACATAGCCATATGTACATTCATGGCCTCAGTTTCATTATTTCTGCAAGAAATATTCATCCAGCAAGACAAACACAGTATCTCTTCATCTCTGCTGCAATGTCTCTATAAAAGATCATTTTTCAAAGAGTGTGGAAATGTTACTTCCAAGAAACTCAGTGAGTATTCTGTCCGACACTGTAGCATTTCTAGCTGGGTTTCACAAGGTCGTGTCTCATCTATTTCACTCTGTATCTAATTCCTCATACTCAGAAAAAGTATGTTATTCTCCCAAGTCAACCTCTAACTCCCCTCTTAGAGCAGCCCATGTTCTCTCTGCTGCTCAGGGGACAAAGTCTAGAACTGCAAAGGGGAAAGAACAGAAGGAAGGGGGCAAACATCACAACATTTTCTGAGTGGTGAGCAAAACGGAAACAAAACAGCTCTTCAGCTTAAGTGGCATCTGCTGGTGCTTTCCACATTCCCCATGAACAGACATGGGAAAGGCTGTTCATCCCGTAAAATTTGTATCTGTGGACTGTTACCACCAGCCTTCAGTTCCTCAGATAATGAATAGCAAGTGCAGTACTGCATCCCTCATCTTACACAGGTCCTAGAGACACAGCTTCAGCTGTCTGCGTTCTGACAAAATCTGGAGTTTTAAGAACAAAAAGTGATACCTTTTTTCCCCCTCAAAATCTTCATGAAAACAAAGCACAAGAGAAATCTTTCACCCCTACATGGCAGATGAAAATTTACTGTCAAGACGGAGTGGAAGGAAAATACACCTTGAACTTAATTTAACAATTCAGCGAGTTGTTTTCCCCCCCCATGTGCCCCCCATGAGAAGGGATATTGAAACAAAAAAATACAAAAGAAGGCACCTTTAAGCACAAAAGGCCATCTGAATGGCTTCAATACTGAGCTGTTCTGACACATCCTGTGGCAATAAGAAAACTGAACCATAAAACATCTTATGTACTCTGTCTCTCACTGGGCAGTCTGAGGACACAGGTGGCAGTGCCACTGGCATGGCACAGCAGTGGCAGGCAGCCCTGCTTACAGCCAGGCACCTGCCGCTTGTGCTCTGCTTCACCAGGGATCCCAGGCCCTTGCCTCCTCCCTGGCTGCCACTGCAGAGCTGAAGGAGGTGTGGGATTGAAGAGCAGAGTCAAGGCTTTGAGAAGAGGGGTTGTATATCAGCATGGAGCAGTCTGTGAAACAGCAGCATCTGTGGAGAAAAGCTATTCATGTCCAAGGACTGGAGAAGCAGATTCAGATTTTATGAGGGTGAGCTTGGAATAAGCTTCCCTCTCCGGCTGCTTTTTAGAATGAACAAAGTCAAGCATTTTTTTCTGTCAGGCAGAATTTTCTATTTCCTTGAGTTTAATTAATAATCTGGAAGTATTCGGAGCATCAGTCGTAGGACTAAGGACTTTATCAGGTTGGGGAGTGTGGGGGTGTGTGTGGGTCTGATCAAGGCGATTTCAGGGCAGCAGGAAGCAGAACTGACCACTGCTTCTGAAAATATGTTCAGGATGTTTTCCTCTGGATTAGGCACAGTTCAGGGTATTCAGCTCTGAAATGCACATCCACTGCTTGTATCACCAGGACGACCCAGCACAAATCTTTTTTGCTGAGTTTCAGCCCTCATGCTTGTAGTCCATGGTTGGGCTGGAGCCAAGGAGGGAAACCCCAGCTCAGCACCTTCCTTCATGTTCGGGACATTTTCTCATCACTTCTTCAGCTCACAGGTTACCTGGAAATGAACCTAAAGCTTTTCACTTTTAGAAGCCACAATGGATGTCCCCATTGAGCCCCCAGCAATGGCTCAGACAGAGAGAAGCCTGGCTACAGGCCTGCCCCAGCACAATTACAGCATTAACACATTCCCCTGAACCAAAAAACACCCCTTCTGCCAGGGCCTGAAATGCTCAAAAAGTGGGTTTCACCTATCAGACAGTGAAGAACCAAAATTATGAAGAAACTGAATCCCAGGTTCCATGCTTGTACAGCATCTTATCAGCAGAAGATGGGACTGGAACCAGCCAGAAACGCTGCATGCAGGCATTCTTCACTCAGCACCCAGCCACCTCACCTCGTCGTGACGGGTGGGTCGAAAGGCAGCCATCCTTTGCACAGCACCCTGCTTTCCAAACCATCCTCCAAGAGAGAATAGCACCATCTGAATGAAGAGTCTGAGCTGGTCTGTCTCAGAAGAGAGTCACTCATCCTCCGTAGTGCTGGCTGCAGTAGGCAGCACCTCCTGCACCATAGCAAGGAGCCCGCAGCAGCCACCCCTGCAAGGCCAAAGAGGGGTGAATGCAGGGGAGGGATGGCAGGGTTTTGCTCACATTCTCTTGTTCTGCTTCATCAACCTGGCCCACGGTTCATGGCTGGACCACAAGCATCACCGCACAAGAGCTGGCACCACCACTTATCCTACAGAGAGTGTCTGTCACACGGCGGGGTGACACCACCGTCTCCCATTTGCAGTTGCCACCTAAATTACTCCCTGTCACTGTTCAAGTCATTCAGCAAATTAACTCTCTCATAGGCACTGGAGTACTGGAATGAGAGATGGATGCTGAGGTCTGAGTCAGTGAACAAGTCCAGATTTGGAATTGCCGAAACATCACCCAGCAAAACATGGTGGATACTGCATCTGTGCTTAGTTCTTCTGTGAGAAATGGTACTTCTGGAGTGCTGTCAAACAGGAGGGACAGGAGCTGTCAGGCACTTGTACCCCATAGCTGAACAAGTATTCTAGATAAAAGACAGGAAAAAATACCTATCACTTCATACAACTAACTCTGCTTGGTTCAGATGGTGGTGTACCTGCACGCATACCTAGAGTTCGGGAGGCAGCAGCTTGTGCCACAGCTGATTTCCCCAGCATTATCAGCAACATCTGTCTGCAGCAAGGAAGCTGCATACAAGGCGTGTTTTGCCAGCCTACAGACTTTGGATGCTCCCTGGGAGCCACCTCTCAGAAGCTGACCCAAGTCATGGAAACTGCATGGGAGAAGGGCTTTGTTCCAGGCCATTGGAAATACACTTGGCAACTGCAGGAGCCATCTGCTGTGCTGGCCTTTCTTGCCTGGGGAGGGAAGGTCTAGTAATGTGTGTACATAAGGCAGCTACTAGAGACTGAAATTTTCCTTTCAGGTTCCACAGACTTATTTCAATTTGCTTCCAGACAGTTTGCTGGTAGATCTCAGCTTCCTGAAAGAGGTAACATGTTGCTGAAAACACTGAAGATAGGAAGATAAGATCCTGCCTGACAGAAGAAAAAAAAAGGATAGAAAAATCTTCAAAAGGAACAGTATGAAGCAATAAGAATCCTTGATAAACAGTGAGAACTACTATCAAACAAGTCTGATAATTATCAATCAAATTAAGTCACCTTGTTTGACTACAACAGGACCTGAAAGCCACATCAGTGGGAAGAGGTGAAGGGAACTGGGTGCAAGCCTAACATGTGCCCCTTCCCCAGTGTACCCATTCCCAGCTCAGACTCACTGCCTCTGTGCAGAAAGTGGTGATTCTCTGTTCCTGCTGTTTTCTCCAGGGCTTGTCATGGGACAAATTCCCATTCTCCAGCCTTGCCCAGGATTCGTGGGAGTTTCCATGGGGCACAGAGCTGTTTCATGGATGTGTACAGCTGTTTTGCAGGCAAGAGTTTACGTGCACTGCGGGGTTTCCTCTGCTCTCAGATATTTTGCAAGTTCATGAAGTTCAGCCCACAAGTGAGGCCAGTTTGGCATTTATCAAAGGCCTTTCCACAAGTGCTTTGTCCCCAGCCTGGCACACTTGTGGGAAGGGAGCCAGGCACACTGCATTGGTGCCTGGCTTTCTGTCAGACACAGAGTGAGAAAAAGAACAAGAATGGCTTATCTCATCTTGTTTCGGACAGTTCATGTAGCACATTAACACCAAGGGGAGGAATGAACAAAGCCTAGGAGGGAGAAAGGATTTTCTTGCCTGCAATGTACATTTTTCACATCATTAAGGCCCCATGCCACATGAATATTAATCCTGCAAACCTGCAGTGCGTGAATGACCTTACACCTCCAAAGAGGCTTTTTGGGTTACTTAATTCAATTAAGATGTGGAATTGCACAATAACTAGCAAAATTCCTCCAGCTCTACTGAAGGCAAATTTCACCACTAGGGAGCACCAATAGACAAAGTTTTTTAGAGCTTTTCTGGGTTGAAATCAAACTACAAATATAAACTACAAAATGCATTTAACAACGATACAATAAATATTTTAAATTGCAATTTTTTATAACTACCCACTGACAAACTAGATGAATCAGAAATAATGGGGCAAGAGATTTTAGCTGATTTGATCACTAGGCAAGGCCTGTAAATTGACACCTACCAAGAGCTCTGCTGATTCATCTCTGCAATTCATGGATCATTTTTTTGAAGTTTCTGTATGGATGGTAACTATATCATCATAAAAAAACCACAAACACCAGGCAATGAAGACTTTCTGTTCCAGAGATGAACTTTCTAAGTAAAATCCAAAGTACATTACAGAGCCAAAAGAACAAACAGCTTGTTTTTTCTGTGGCAAATCAAGATCAGAGGTGCCTGTCAGTGTTTGGCAGTGACTGAGAGGCAGACAAAGAAAATTCAGAGCTGTAGCTCAAATCCCAGTCCACACAGCAGAACTGATTGACCAGACGTGGTTGTTAACAGCTCACCCTGTACACCTTTGGTTCCTCTTCCTCTTGCTAGAACCACAAGTCCTCATTATCCTCTCTTTCTCTCTGAGTTGGACACAAAACATCAGCATTGCTGTAAACACCTGTGCAGAATGGGGTGACATTAAGGACTCATCAGACTGTGCTGGCTTTTCTGGTTTTATCTGTATGCTCCATCAGCCAGGTTGCATCAGGGTGTTCAGGAGCCTCACAGTAACGACATGAAGGCAAAGGCTCAAGTCAGCAGAACTTTGACTAGTAAATGGCTTTGTGGATAGAGATCAAAGCATATAATTAGCTGATCATTAAGGTAATATTTCACATCTTATCTTCTGTTTCTGATACTAGAAGATGGGATTAGACTTGATGATTCAGGGACTCAGGAACCACTCAAGTTGCAGTTGTTCCTAATCTTCATTTCCCCCAACAACCAGGATGTGCACCGTTTGAAATGCAGCCCTGGCACATCTCACACCGATTCCCACAAAACAGAGGGGGTTCAAATGGAGGCTGTTCCATAGCCACTCTTCTCAGGGGATCTCCTCTGTGTTTGGAGGCGTGGCTGCAAAGACACTCTCCAAACAAACGTGCTTGTGCCATAGCTGTCAAAAGATGCATGATGCAAAGCTCTACACACCTGATGCAGCAGATGACGGCACACAGAGCACTCTTATGGAAGCTGTAGTGGTTATTTCATGGAAACTAACCTGCATTCATCAAGCCTGCCATGAGCTACCGTGATTTTCAGTTGGATAAAGGCTCTCACCTTCATCAGTGGCATGTTATTTCTTACCTTGTCCTTCCCAATAGTCACATCACTGTAGTGAATGTGCTCTAAATATCACGAGAAGGTATAATTCAATTCAGTAGGAAAGCTCCTGCTCACCTGTACATTGCAGTGACACTTAAGGTGACATTCCTGATCGCATACAGAGGGACAGCTTCAGTGCTGTGGTGCTGCTGGGCTGGCGAGGGGTGCCAGTCCCCAGCTGAGGACTCCTTAGTGCACCTGAGCACTGTGGGTTTGAGAGAAATGGGAATGGAAGAAGTGGGGCAGCTGAGGGGAAATTAAACTGAGATCAGTGGGTACATACCTGATTTATGCTTGATACTCTGTGCAAATCTGGATAGGAGAAACCATACAGAGAGTGAAAGTGTTGAGGGTTTCTGGGCGTTGTATGAACTGCATGAAGCAGAAATGAAACAATGCCCTATATTGGTAGAAGATGCTTCCCCTTTTAATATTAGAACTACTAAATCCTGTCTTAGGATCCTGATTTCTGACCTCCCTTTATACTCATACCACCATTTAAATGTCTGCTCCCCGAAGTGCTTGTGAGCCACACTCTCAGTGGAACAAACAAAGTTTGGTGTCAGGCAGGAATGCATGAAAGGAGCCCTGAGCTGTGAGGGCTCCCAAGGTCTCTGTTGCAACTCTGCTGTGCTTTGACCACGGGTATTTCTGAGCAGACCTAAAAATCAAACCACAGCTCTTGTCAGCTGAGATGCAAATGCTTAACATCAGGGCTCATGAATGCTGTCAGTCTGGAAAGATTTTCCTCTGGCTGGTGCATCTGTGACCCTACACATTGCAGGGCATGCTAGCTACTAAAGAGCTGAAGATCAGCCTCAGCTTTGCACAGAGCCTATCTGTGTCTGACAGGACTGCAAGGCCCCAGAGCCAGCAAACACAGCTTCAGCCAGCAGAGGGGTGAACTGGTGGGTGCACGTGCAGGCTGCTGACCTCTTCTCATTTGCACTCATGTCCTGAAATACCCCTCTATGCACAAAAACCCCTGCTTGCAATGATTCTGACCATCAGCTACCAGTGTCTGCTCATAGTCAGCCTTCTTCAAACAAAGCATTATATGGATCCTACTGCATTTTTCCAAGGACACAGATTCCCCTTTACTGCAAGCATCCCCATGGGAAGAAGGGAGATGGACTAAGCCCTCTCTGCCAAAGCTTCTGGCTTTCCTGGACCACCCCATGCCCGTGTCCCAGCAGCAGCAGCGGGATGTGGTCCTGGAGACATCAGCTGCAGCGGGACAGTGATGTTTGCCCAGGCTCCGGCACTGCTGAACCTGCATTTTGAGAAAGGCCCAGGAGAACAGGAGGCAGCCCTGACCCGGTGCTAATGAACTCAGTCACAACTGCATCGCTATAAAACTGTTTCAACACCATTCAGCTCAGCTGAGGTATTTTTGTTTCATGCTGGTGCAAGTGGGAAATGTTAAACTCTAATGTGCTTGCAGTGATTGACAGGCTCACAAGGGGATCCAAAGATATCCCACTATCTATCTGAGACAGCTTTTAAAATCGAGCTTACAGTAGTCAATCCTTCTTTAGAGACTTAATGAGTTTAACAGGCATCCCAGTAGACCAACACTCACTTTACAAAAATAAACCCAGAGGGCAGGGGGTGAATTCAGATAGGTTTCAGCCCCCTAAGCAAGCCCCACCGAAGATGAAAGATGGTTTGTGGTGTACCTGTTCTGTAGATAACCAGGAGACTTGAGGTATTTCTATAATTACATGGGTGCCCTTCTCTGGAAGCAGTGGCTATTTTCATACCTCAGCCCAATAAAGGAAATGTGAGAGGCATCTGTGCTTTGTTTATAGCTCCATTAGCCTTTCTTGAACTGTAAATTACTTGGCAGTGGCTGAGACAAAAGGGAAAGGCAGGGCTGGATTGCAAAGGAAAAGTTTGAAGCTCACAGCTAATTCAAGTCTTTCAGATTTTACTGCCTAAAGTTATAGTTCCTTTGAAAAGTTACTCCATAATTATAAAACTCATTAGAAGAAATCAGCACATTTAGTACATGTTTAATTGTAGAACAGACTACTGTAAAACATACTTTTGCATATATTTTCTTTATAAACTTTCAATTATGATCATTTTCAGTGGCAATCTTCATTCTTCTCTCTTTCTTACTCTTCATCAGCCAGTGAATAAACGAATGGGTTTAGGCTCTGCCTAGCACACTTGAAATTTTCACAGAGAAGGGAGTTAGGAGCAATAAATTGTACTCCCATTTTCAGCCCTGTGGTTTAACCACAATGACAACACTAGGAGAACAGAAAGGCACAGCCTGTGAGGACCAGCAGCAGGAGGCACAGTGCTATAATGGCATCTGGAGCATTATCAGTAGCGCAGTTGTGAGTAATTGCATTAATTGCCTTTAATTACACTCTGTGACCTGCAGCAGGCTGCTTCCAAGAAACATGACACAATACCAACCACGATGGGTTTAGAAAGTAACTTGAACAAGTATGTGGTTAGATCTTTCTAATGAGAACTGCAGCTGGAACAACAGGCATGTGCATGCTGTATTTGTGTGCTTGTTTTACAGGTCACCTCCAACACAAGTAGAGGAGGAAGCAGCAGATTATTCTTCACAGAGTGAACCCTATACAAAGGGCAAATCTGGAAATGATGCTCTGCTTTCCTTTTACTGGGACTAAATATGACCTCTTTCTTCTGCCATTAGTGTCCCTATCCCTGTAGAAAAGTTTTAGAGATGTCAGGTTTCACCACAGCTCCTGCTGGATGGTAACATCTTTGCCTTGCGCACAATGCAAGTAGTGAATGACCACAGCTTTCCACAAATCCTGAAAGGATTCTTCTTCTCAAAGTCAGCTTTGTCCCCTTTCTAGTTGCTGTTCTGCAAACATGAATAAATGTTTACATGTATGAATTTTTGTGTTGAGGCACATCTGCTCAGTGCTGGACAGAACTTCCCAATGAAAGCCAAATGTCAATGGAGGAATTGCGCTAGAAAGGCATTTTCTAAGCTCTCCAGACAAATCTTGGCATGGACCTAAACTCCCAGTCTGACAGCCCAGCAGAGCTGGGATGGTTGCAGGTGCACACGTGCCTCAATGCAGGCAGACAGGCTCTCGAGGTGGGTTTGCTTTTGGAGCCAACATTACTGTTTCTCAGTCATTATCATGTCCTACAGCAGGATGGAGCTGCTGGTGTTGCCATGCCACCTTTACATCACTCACCTGCAATTACGGGAGCTGCACTCTTCTCCATGACTCAGAATGTTTTATTCATTATCCGTTTATGGTAAGACAAAGTAAAGGGAACTCTGATGATACTGGAACTCCTTTGCATGCCAATGGCAAGGGTTTCAGCTGTGAGTCCCTGACTCTTGTGCTTTACACTGACCTTGCATGTTTGAAGGAGAGCTGCATTCTGAACCTGCTGCATGTGCATTTATCTGCACATGACCTGCATGTAGAGTGGAGATCGTGGTGTAAATCTGGTGTGCATGCCTCAGTATGAAAGGATAACTGCATGCATGACTCCTTGAACACCTGTATGAAGATGGGGGGGAAATTATACACTATGTCTTATGGTCAGTCATTCTGACGCCTAAAAAGGTCAACCTGGAAACAGAGACTAGACAGGGTAAGGGAATAAAGGTGGATATTTATTTGAAAGGCCTTCAGAGGCACACCCTGGGCAGCCCAAAGGCTACACCCAAGATGGACAACAAGTCATGGGTTCTTCACACTGTTATAGGTTTGGTCCATTTGCATATCAGCATAAATTCACCAATTAAACTTTAGCTGATGATGTAACTGCCCCCCCCAACTTGCCCCCTCCTCCTCAAGATGCTGTTTTACACATTTTGGGCCTAGGACAGTCTGGGTGTCCTTGGAGAGCAAGCCTGGAGAGGCTTTGTTATGTCTATCTTAGCATGAGAGAGCAGCAGCTGACAGGCTGCAAGGCAGTTCAGAGTTACACACTAGGAATAGAGAGAATACAGAATTTGTAAAATCTAAAAGCTAAAACCAAAGGCATCAATTCTGCCTGACACCTTCCTTTTCACTCTTCCCGCTGAACTCCTTCAGAGTGGTGAGACCCTCAGGCTGACCCAGCTGCCAGCTTGGCTACATCTGAACTGCACCATAAAGCCTTCCATACCCAGGAAAACAAAGGGGATCTATACTATGCCTGCATGATCTACTCCTGCAGCTACTTCCTCTGTAGCAGACCTGGGTGGAAACCCATACAGTTAGACTGATGAAGAGGGAAAACCAACTTCTGCCTCGCCCCTCACTGTGAATATTCATGCAGTCAGAGGCTGTCCCTTCCCCTGCCCAAGGTGTCAGTAGATCCCCAGTGAGTCATTTTTGAGTTTCTCATCTTCAGCCTTACCTGTACTGACACATTTTGAGGTGTTCAAGGCATGGATCCAGTAGGTCATACTGTGATTTTGTTATAAGTCTAGCCACCACACAATTCTTAGTTTTACATTTATTTTTAGTTGTCTTAAAAATGTATTCCAGGAGGCATATGTACATATCTATCAAGAAACTCAGTAGTTATGTGCAAATTCCAGCAAACACAACAATCAACTGACAGCTTGACCAGGGTCCACATAATTCTTCTGATCTCCTTCTTAGGAAGCAGGAGGCAAATAAAGGAACTTCAAATCCCCATAACCACCATTTACAAGTAATTGAAATCTTGACCTTCCTAACTGGTTTCAAAAGCAACGAAATCGCTCCAGAAGCCAGCAGTGAGTCTCTCACTCCCTCAACTGTCCCTGAAAATCCTAGTCTAAGGTCTTGCTCCTATTGTCATTGAAGTAATTAAATTAATGAAATTCAAGACAGGGCAGCAGAGGGAAGTGTAGTCCAGACAACCAAACACAAGGTTAGGAACTAGAAATTACAACACCTGGTCCCACATCTCCTTTTCTATGGATTATGCCACATCACTTACTTTCCTTGCCCTTTTTTTCATCAATTTTTAGACCCAAAAAAGATTTGTTCATCTGCATATCCCCTACATGATCTTCAAGTTATTAATTTTCTTGCATAAAGACATCACTGACAGCCAGGTCTGCTTCTCATCACATGTTTTGGAACAGCCCGGACTTCCCTTTTCACTCACTGCGGCTGTATGAACTCACACAAGAGACTGAGAAGACAGTGTTGTACAGGAAAAGGGAATATACCAGAAGTGCCTTTGTTCTGTGCTTGTGAACCACAGGGATGCAGGGTGCAAGAAGTCTGCTGATGGAGGAAGCTGGTGAAGATTCAAGCCTATGGTGCCCTCTGGGATTTAGCTCCGCAGGAAGGAGGTCTCATGACTAACACAGCACACTCGGGCCCCTGATGCATCAGTGTTGCTAACTGCAGGCATTTTGAGCCTTGCTTTCCCACCCACACCTCCTCCACTAAATCCACCTATTCCCAGTGTTCGGGCATGGACAGCCCTGCTCCCAGATTCTTTATACATTCACACAACATAACCACCACAGCCGTAACACTCATCTTTCCTCGCCCAGATGATAACGCAGCAAGGGCCTGCTGCCACTGTCCTCCACGGGTCCCGCTCTCTCCAGCCAGCCAGCCAGCCAGCCCCATATGCACTCACTCAATCCTATTTGCACTCTAGGCTGCCCTGGCTACGGTTTCTCCTTCACAGGCTGCTCCACACTGCCATCACGGCACCACAAACTTGGCAGCACAAGCTGCAAGTAGGCCTCATGGTGACTATGAAAGGATGTTCCAAGATGGTGAGTTTGGCTATACAAGTTCCCATTTCAACATCTGAAGTCAGTCTTGGTGAAAGAACCCGGAACAAGCTGAACACTTACTGCAGCATCAGCATATTGCAGTTGCCAGGCACACGGAACATTACACGAACACTTGCTCAACACCACCTTTGCCCTTTAAAGACAGTCATAATGAGAGGGTTTTCAGCACTGCTAATGATGGTGAAGAAAGCTGACTGCATCACTGCAGTAATTTAGCCCAAGGGAACCTGTAGAAACAAATGAGGCAACATATATCACAGATTTGCCTTCTTTTTTCTGCTATTCACCCTGGCCAACAAGGTCATGCAAAATAGCTTTCATTTCATTAAAGGCAATTTGAGTCATTAATGTCAAGCTGACACTGTAGTGTTAACTCTGCTCTGCAGAGGTAAGAAAATGGCCAGTGACCTGAATTTTGCATAGACACAGTGTAACTGCAATGCTGCAACCAAGGTCAGTTCCATCTCTGGGTATAAACAGGCTGTTCCTTCCAACAAGGATTAGAAAGGTCATGCTTACAAGAAAGGTCATAAACAGACATTGTGAAGAACAGTAAAGGACTCTTCATTTTTAAATTATTTTGCTATTTTGTGATCCTACTGGCTGGAATTTTTTATTATTTAAAAAAAGAGAAAATTGAATGAGAAGCTTCTCTGTTTCTGCCAGACAGACTCAATGAGTGTAACATGACTATGAAGAGGAGGGATTAGTAGAGCAAGTAGGAGCAGGAAGTTTGGAGAAGCATATGATAGCAAAGAGGACCACATTCTGAATGGCCAAGCTCATGAAGGAATTTTATTTCTTTTTGAACAAGATACGTAAATAAAGGGGTTTTGTATCATCACGTTAACTCAGCTTCATTTTTTCTTATGAATGAACCAGCTGAGATTCAGCTTCACTGACAGGAATTTGGTTTTAATGTTCTGATGACCGTAAAATCCTGGTGGAAGAATTAGAACAGTTGAGGAAAACAGCTGAGATGATCCATGGCCTACCAAAAAAAAAAAAAAATTACCCAGAATATGAGCTATGTAATTAAACATGAGCCAGCTGATGTCACACAGCAGCTGTGCATATAGACTGTCCCTTCTGGAATCCTCACAATCTGACTAAAATGAAAGATGATGTGATCCAGAAGGAGTTTCAGGAGTACCAGATAAATAAAGCGAGATAACACTGAAACTATACATGGTGAATTTGTTAAGACACACTCAGCACAGTGCTGTACAAGAGGAAGCTTGTGCTGGATATTCTCCCAAGAGGAATCGCAACTTACTTGATACAAATATAGCCTTGAGCGTGCGTGCATGTTTATTATAACCAGACTTACTCTTCTCTGCCTAAGACAAGACAAGAATGCTGAAGAGGTGCTACTATAATATTGATTTCGTTTTTTAAATGCCACTTGAAGTCTCACTGCACTATTCACTTAAGAATTTATATATATGAGCAAAACCAAATCTTTTTCAAGGCGTCAGGGATAACCATGAAAGCCAGATCTGTAAGAAGTCAGAGCAGAACCTTGTTATCAGCACTCAGGAGTGTGATCTGCAGACCCACCATCTCTCCCTGCAAGGGGAAGCAAACGCTGCCATTCAGCACCTTAGTACTCAGTGCTAAGTCGAGGGCTAACGCACAGTCAGACTGTACGGATCAGTGTAAGAATTACTGTGTTTTGTAGGTCATGGAAATATCCCTTTTAGGTCACAACACTGCTAAATCAAGCAGCAGAGGCTTACAAAACAAGTCATGCCACCCAGGCTGGCGCTGGAAATAATGCAGTGAGCACTTGCAGGGCAACAGCTATGGACTTCAGGACAAGACAAGCATGTCTTGTGTTTGGCTCCTTAACACAGGATTTTGTGGCTTGCTGACTGCTGTAAAGCACCAACTTGTCTTGATTTAAGTCTTGATTTGTTCAAAGTACCACACAAACACGTTTCAATGTCTGGCTGGTGGCACTAAGGTAAATCGTGCCTGCAGTCTCGCAGCTGCCCACATGACACATTCTTTATTTGTCAAAAGCCCTTTTTCACCCAATTTGATCGTTGAGCAACACTGGGAAAGGAATTATCACAGACTGATGCAACGCAGATCCTTTAAACGCTATCAGAATTCAGTGCATTTAGGTTTCACAAGCACAGTTTTGGGTAGGGGGAGGATGGGGAAGGAGGGGATGCTGTGCTAGACTCGTGGTTTGAAAATAGAAGAACCAGCAGAGGTGCCTGAGGACAGCTCAGTTCACAGTTAACCACTGCAAAATTCCTGTAAAGCTATCAATACCAGTGAAACGACCTTTTCACTGGGAAATGCAGGTCAGTCTGACCAGCAGTATTTTGAACCACTGATGACTCCCAGGGGAATGGATTCAGTTTGATTAAACATAAGTGAGACATAAACACATATGAGAGCCAGACAGTAAGCTGGTGCATACGCTGCTTCAGTAACTGCAACATGGATTTTGTAATAACCAATAAGTGGGTCCTTAAAGGCTGAGATTTGCACAAGCCCCGGTTCAGTCTGAAGAATGAGCTCATTACAGAGTCAGACGTCTCTCCTGAATTTCCTGAAAATTCTTTCAGCGACACACAGATATGTGCAGAATGGCACAGTTCATCACCTTCAAAGCAACAGGATCAGTGTAGCATGGAGACACTGTTTCAAAGGAAGTATTCTATCTGCCATCTGAACACACAGCAGCAACACAGAGGCACCTGGACATGCTGTGGAGCCATGCTTATATCCTGACATGACTGGGAACTACCAGGGAGGTGTTACCCAGACAGGAGAGCCAGCTGCACCCATGAAGACAAACCTTGAGATATAGTGAAGAAATGGAAGAGCCATCTCCATCAAGCATAAAAAAGCAAGTAACAGGATCTCAAATCACACAGCTTAGATACAACAGTCAGACAAAGAAAATGCTGTTTTTAAAATCAGCTTGAAGGCGTAGAAACTGGCAGTCATATTGTACTTTGAAATGGAATATCCTTTGCAAATGATGCAAATCTCCCCCAGCAGATGGGAAGGCTGTTTCTTCTCGCCCTTGGGCAGCTGGGCATGTGCTGAACCCCAAGACTCCACCACTGCTGTCCCCAGCTGCTTGAAAAATCCACAGAGAAGCTCCCGTGCCCAAGGCTTTATGCTTTTTCCAAATGAATAAAAAGTGTTTGCAAATTCAGGCACCCATATTACCTATCCACTTTGCAGAGGTATAAGCGCCTGTGAGGCAAGCTCCAAGGCAGAGGAGAAAAAACCCAAGAACAGGCAAAAGAGCATAACCAGGGCACAACCCTACACCAGAAATTCTGTAAGAAGAAAGCACAAGACAACTGCCCATTAAAAGATGGCACATGACCCCCAAACAACTGCATATATGCAAATACATATCAGAATCAACTCCTGCTTGCAGCGGGTTTTCTGTTTGGAAGGTCAGTGCCCTCTGAACCATCTGCCCCGGAGGTTTTGTACAGCAGTTCAAGGAAAGATGTATGAGAAAAGAACAGTAGACTGACATGTTTTGTCTTCTCTTCACCTTTACTCATCTGAAGCTACCCATCCCTTTTGTAGTCACAAAAATAGAAACAGGAAGGTCCCTGAACCATTTTGTTCCCTTCCAACTTTCCCAATTTTTAGGGGAGTATGGACTAAAATCAAGACATGCCACTTTCCACGTCTCTCAGTATTTAAGTGTCCTATGCAACATAAAAGAGCCCCAGGAGGAGAGAATGGAAGAGCTTCAGACCAGCTGGCATATAGACCTATTCCTGGGGAGTTGCCTGGGGCTGAAGCCCAGTGATCTTGCACCACAAAGATATTTGTCTAACATGAGAGACATCAGCAACTTTGTGTTGCAAAAATATGTGTTTCTGGAAACAAGCTTCAAAACAGAAAAAAATCAATTAATTAATACATAATCTTGTAAATTATAAAAACACAGGACAATTCCTCTTTGAAGGAGGTCCTCTGTCTCCTTTAAGTGCATACTCACATGAAAGGGAGTATGCATGCATGATGCTTGCAGGGCAGAACCACTGCTTCTTTTTTTCTGAGACAATAAAAATATATAAAAAATAAAAATACATAGATTTACTGACAAATCTTTTCAAACATAGTTTGGTTCAGCTCCTTTACACAGCTTTTCAAAAAAATTGACAAAGTTCCTGCAACTCAGTAGGATAAATTCCAAATGCACCAAAATGGCACTCAGATCATTAATGTTACAGTATTTATGCTTTGCCTTTAAGTAAGAGAGAACTGCTACAAACCTGTAACTAGATGGCATTTATATTCATTAATAAGCTATTTCTGAGCATGCACTGGGTCCCACCAGATAAAACAGACCAAAAGTTAATACTGATACTTTGCCCCCACGAAATTTTACTAGAATGCTTTTTTCCACTCACCTGATCTCAGCAATGCTAAAAAGCTGTAATAGGAGCTGCCAAACATTGCCATGACACACCACTGGTTAAAAGCATAAGGTTTTTGTCCTGTTTTTGTGCATCATGCCCAAGAAAGAGAAGAAAAGAGCGCCTAACAGCAGGAGCAGGTCCAAGCATTTTGTTTGATATGAAAAGTGAGACATTCCAGTCCAATTCTCTATTATTCTACTCAGTGTTATGGAACTAAAAGTTGTTACAAAAATTGTCAGCATAATTCTCCAAGCTATTTATTTAATTTTTCTTGAAGTTCAAGAGATTTCTTCTGAATGTCTGGGAAAAGGAATAATTAAAAAAAAAAGGTAGCAGGAGGTTCACTGAATAATTTAGTAAAGCATATGCAAGTTCTCAGTATCAATAACTTGGTCTTCCAAACTAAGCACCTTTTTTACTCTAAGAGCTGTATTTATTTAATCCAAAAGCAGATCTTCATTGCACAAAGAGAACATCAGAGGAAAATCTCCTCAGAGCTCTCCTTTGATAAGTGTTATGATTACAGGCAAATTAAAGCACTTTACACATACATATTTGTTAACTGCAGCCTTTGCACAACTGATGCTTTCAACGTGCAGAAAGAAGAGCCCTGAAAGCTGAAAAGCAGCTTCATCATAAATTGTTGATTTACATTTCTCTTTGTCAAGTCCTTTTAGCCCTAATTGAGGACTCAGGTTTAATTAAAAATAAAGCAGAGGAAAATGACAGGCATTTGAGAGCAGCAGCAGCAGCTATGTTTACTCCCTTCATCAGCAAACAGCTCAAGAAGGATGGATTTGCATTTGCTTTCATCTGCTCCTTTTTCTGATTTTAAGTCACCAATTCATACTAATCAGGCTAAACTGCAGCCAAATTTTATAAAGTCAGAACCATTTAGCTGAACCCTTAGAAACTTGAGATCCTACCTGATGTTCTTTCCTCTGGACAGAGTGGGTGGGTAGCCCAGGGCACCAGCTCTTAATAAATTATTGCCAATAAAAGCCAAAAGCCTAAATTTCTTGCATCTTAAGTACTCTGTAATGGCTGGCTGGGTTTTTCATGCTCCTCTTCTGTAGTAAATGTAACAGCCTTAGTCCTCTCTGAAACATCAAGTGTACTTGAGCACTTGCTAGCAATGTGTGGTGTAACAGCCCCCATTAGCTTCCAGCAGCCGTGACATACACAAGCTTGGCCTTGCTGCTTTTCAGCGAGAGGGCAGCTAATGGCCCTGGCCCACACCTCCCTCTCAGCTTTGAGCTTGCAAGCTAAAATCACAATGTTCAGACTACGTGGTCAGTTCTTACAGTGGTACTGTCAGATTTCGCAAGAAGCTTTCTGGAAAAGCTTCCTCCTGCCTTCCCCGCTACGCACAGACCAATTATGCAGATGTACGAAAAGGTTCAGCCAAGTTTAGCTGACACATTTAACTGTGTAAGTAAGAGAATATAGATTACCTGATTTTCTTGCAGACTGCACTGTCTGCACAAATAGACGTTCAGAGTAATAATCCTCATATTACAAAAAAGCACCTGATCTGACCATATTAGAGCTTTAGTGATGCAGTAATTCAAGTAGGCAACAAACTCATCTCTAAAATGTTTGATTAATTGCAGCACTGCTATTTTGCACAAGTCCATGAATAGTGGATAGGATTACCTGTTTGTATAACTATGTAGTTAATCACCTCAAAGCATTCAAGGTGGAAGCTTGCTTTTCATCTGGAAGAGGCTATTGCAGCCCTTGTTTCCTTGAACATGGGCAGGAAGACACAATATCTCGTTAGACTGGGCTCTGGAGACAAAGCGTGAGGGTTGGTTTGATACCAGGCCCTGTGACAAGCTGTGACTACAGCTAATAAAGCACTCCTGGCTCTCCACTCTGCTCTAAATTACGTGCACAAATATTTGGCCCACAAAAATACTGTTACACAAACGTGTACTGGGTGAATACCGAGGCAGTCTTATGAAAATCAGTACATCAAATAGATGAATGAAGACACAACAAGATCTTTTCCTCCCAGAAAATGTTTTCAGCACCTGATAATCCTGTCTAGCCAAGGGTATTAGGAAGGATTAAACATGGAAATAAATGAACCTGAAGTATTCTGTGACCCTGTGATAACAAATCAGCAGGGTGCTCAAGGGGAAGTTATCCAAGCCAAGCTTACCTTCACATGCATATAACATGAATAAACTTTTTCTATTCATCACTAGACAAGTGCTATCAGATTTTGATTTGTGTGAAAGATTACTCTTTATTTATTATCAAATGTAATATTTTTTCTTACTGTTAGGAAACAACTGCTCCTAAGGACTCCCCCAGCACAAAACTATTCACAGCGTAGGAACTGCCTGAGATGAATCCACTGTCTCTGTATTAGCAAACTTCAAATAAAGTTATTTTTCATGAACCTGCCTAATCTTCCTTTGAGCTGATGAAAACATTCAACACCCATCCCAGCATCCCATGGCAAGAACTGTTGTGGTGTAACTACCCAGCAGGTGCAATCCTCTCCTTATGTTTGCTCTGAACATGCCTCTGGAAAGATTCAGGTGATGTCTCATCCCATTGCTTGTGGGCCACCACTTGCAGCCATGCCACTCATGGTTTTATAGCCAGCTATGATACCTCCTCCTGCAGTCTCATCTCCAGTCCGAGGAGTCCTGACTTCATCTTTCCTGAGCTGGAAGTTTGTTGCAGCTTTGCTTATCCTTGTTGCCCTCACTGAGTGTTTTAGGCCTGCCACATGCTCCTTAATACTGGCTAACCAAGTTGCACTCAGTATCGATGACGCCTGGATGAACACATAATGGTGTGCTCTACTTTGCTCCTATTCCTTTCCCCATGATCCCTACTGTGTCACACGTGGACAAGAAGGAACATACACACAGGCCAGTTTCAGGATCAGGCTCAAAGAGCAAAGAGCCAGGCCGATGGGCCCACTTCTTTATTTTATACACTTTTAGAAAACCCCATGGATTGGAGGGTGAAATTACCACCCCTCAACCACATAGGTCAAAGGAGAAATCCATCAAACTTCTCCGCCTTAGGAGAAAGAATGAGAACAAAAGAGGTCGGTTAGCATAACATGGCGTATGTTTACAGAAAGTGCGTGAGAACTCTATCTACAGAATTAAAAACACTGAAGAACTGTGAAAATCAAGGCAGCACTACTGTGATTTGCTTTTTTGACCACCAAAGCAAATGAATTTTATTTCTCCATTATTTAAAGTTTGTTTCAGTGCTGATGGTAACAGTCAATAGGGATTGAAAGGTAGGCAGATGACAAAGGCACATTTCCCAACAGCCTGGAAAATAGACTGCAGACATTCTCTGTTTGTATTCACTGTTGATTGCATATTTCATTTCAGTTAAAATATAAAACCAGACGCTTTCCCTTGAAGAAGTCCCAATGGGATTATTAAAATGTATTGGCCACTTTGGGAACATGCAGTGACTCTACATGAGCAACAAGGTCTAAAGAAGGTAAAAGTACACCTGGAATGTTTTATTTCTGACAGATTTCATGCTTTCTATTTTTCAATGCTGTAATAGAAGGGAAAGCAGAGATATATTTTATGGGGTTGCAGATACATGACACGATGGAAAAGAAGTTTGTTCAGATTTTGGGTCAAGTGTTTAATGAACGTGGGCAAACCTTCCCATTACTGCAGGAAAATAATGTGGTGATTTTTNAAAATAATGTGGTGATTTTTTATCAAGAAACCAACCCTCTAAAACCTTTTGCAAGATCTCTAATGACTTGTGTCAGATGACTGCCAGGTTGATGAGTACAGCACTAGAGAAAGGTGAAAGTGCCAAACCCTGCCTGGTGTCAGCATTCTTGGCCACAGCAGATCAGATCTGCACTGGGGCAGGCAGGGCTTGGAAACTGGAGAATAAGGAATTCATTCAGGTTATCACCCAGTAACATAACACCCCCTGCTCCTGGATTTGAATGCAAAGTGAGGGATGGTTTCTGAGTTTCTAGAAAGGCAAAGCCATAAGACTTAAGACTGCTGGCTAATAATAATGCGCTTTAGGATCTGTCTGGGCTGTTTCATCAGTGTGGTACCTGACATATGCAAAACACATCCCAGCTCAAGCCCTCAAATTCTTCCTTGAAAACTTTACAAGCTTCAGCAATGTGATGGCTACTCAGGGAATGGAAGTGGTTGGTTCAGACAATAGTTTTGCTAATGAGGGTGGTGCTTGCAACCCTGGAAACTGTACAGGAACAAGGAAACAGAATGTATCTGCATAGACGGCATTACATTAATGAGGAAGGAACATGTGTATCCTGTAAATCAAGCAGGAGTTTTTTAAAACTCTCTTCCTTTCAATCAGAATGCTGTGAGGGAGCAATGGCGAGCAAGAAGCACAGCAAACTCCTACCTGCCTGCGGATCATTGTTCAGTTGTTAAGTTTTTCTATTTCCACGGCTTCATCCAGCTCAAATATTCTTGTTTGAAGGTGAAGGTGTGCATGTATGTCTTTCAGGCCATACTTTCAGGTTGGGCTGAATCTGCATGATTGTGATAGAGACAAAAGAGTGTCGAGTCTTCAAGTGCATCCTCCCCTTCCCCAGCACAGCCCCTCTCCCTTTCCAAGGTCTCTGATGTTTAGTGTAGCTTGTCTAAGATAGGAACAGCAGGTGGGTATTGCAGGAGGAATTGTCTGTGACTACACAAGCAATACATTCCTGAGATGGGGGAGCTGAGATAGTTCCATTGACTTTGGTGCACACTGGCTTGCTAAAGTGTATGAAATGCTGCTGGAGACTGGAACAACTGGGTCTTCCAAGACTGCAGGCAGCTTCTGTGGGCATATTCCTGTGCCACTCCCACCCCCACACCCCCCTGCCCCTTCCCAGCAGGGATGCCTGTAGAGTACATCCAGCCTGAACACTTGCTATTGGGTGTGGGACTAAAAGCACTAAGAGCCATCAGGCTAAACTCAACCCTTGTGTTTGATGTCCCTTCCAGCTAACCAGCTCCTACTGCAATTTCTGCCGCTAGTCCAGCAGCACCAGACTGACAAGAGCTGCAGATTTTTACTCCTTTGCAGGTTGGCTAGCTTTAAATAACCACATGAAAATTTGGTATCCCTTCCAGCATTTTAAAGAACAGATAGAAGCTTTGCTGATTGATACTGATGCAAACTAAAGGCTACATTTACTGTTTAGTAACCACTTTAGCAATGGTGGAAAATTTATTCTGGGTGCTGAGCAATTAACATGCTCCTGTTGGTAAGACAGTACCTGTGTGGTAGGAAGAAGTGGGGAGACATTTTAAGCAGCAGGCAAATTTAATTCATGGGTTTCTGCAGGGCGTCACTGACAGACTCGCTCATTTTCATGACCTCTTCTCCTGCAACCCTGGCAGCCTGCACCTGGCTTGACTGCACCTGGGCCAAGTGAGAGGTCAAATAGTAGGAGGGCACTGCACTTGGGCTGGGTTTGCCTGGGATGCAGCAGGAGAGTTGAGCAAAAGGAGTCTGTCCTGGAAAACACAATTTCTGGCCTTGCTACGAAAACAACTCAAACCTTAAACTTCAAGCTTCTGCCATGCAGAAAGGGTTTAAGGCTTTAACACGCCACGCCACACCACACTTTTGCAGGATGCTGCATTGCTGGCCGTGCTCCTGTGTACAGAGTGCTCATGCTGGGAAGTTGCCTGTGTCCCCTTCTGAGGGGACACCACACCCCACAGGAGACACCAGGGAGAAGACAGAGGGACTCATCTCCTCACTGGCACATCCTGGAGCCAGACTTGGGGCAGCAGCCAGTCTGCTCCACTGCACCTGCAGGCAAGCAGGGTTTGGTTTGCCTTGATGGTGGGCAGTGCTCCCTGTGGGCAGCAGTGCCAGGAGGGCTCAGGGGACAGCGAGACATTTCGGAAGCGCAGTCCCTGTGTTCCAGACACCACCAGTGGCACGAGCCAGCAGGCTGCACAGCTGGGTCTGGTGCTTTGGTGCTTGAGGCAAACTGGGGCTGGAGAGCCCCACTGGGGAAAAGAAGTAGCTGAGAGCCTGCTGTGCCCCGGCAGCACGAACACATCACGGCATCCTGTGGTACTGAGGGCTCCCTGCAGCAACCAAGGGAAAAGCACACTCCCACTGCAATGCCCTCGCAGGGCAGTCCCTGTACACCCCCAACATAACATCACAGCCTGTGTCTAATATACAGCTCCACCCCATAACCCCAAACTGTGCTTAAAAAGCCTCCTACCTGAAAAGTCTTAAATGAAGCAATGAAGCCATAAATCAAGAATACAGGTACCAGAGCTTTATTAGATGTTTCACTGGATACAAAGAAACTGGAGTTTATATTACCTTTTTATTTTTTTACTCTGAATGCACATTTTTGTCATAAAAATTCACATTTGCTATACAGAACTGTAGGCATTTTTAACACAACATTTATTTAAGTACCATTAAACAGATCCTAAAACGAGAAGGTGCAGCTCTGTGAACCTTTGTGGGCACAACACACAGGGAGCTCCATGTTCTCAGTGTTACACAATCATCCTTCCCACCAAAATGGAGACAAGTCATTCAAATGCATTAATGCTCACTGGGAATAATAAGGCTTCTGTACAGAGACCCTGAACAGTGTCAGGAGGCAGTGTGGCAATAACATGCTAATAATCATCACCTAGATGATACTAAACTACTGATGACTGAGGCAGTCAAAAACTTAACCGTCCTGGCAAGCCCACAAAACTTTTCCTTTTCAAACTGTGTTGTTAACCACATATTTTTATTTTCAGTAACAGTAATTACTGTTTCTGAAAAAAACAGGATTCTGCTTTAAGGATCCCCGCTTCACAGCAAAACTAATTGCAGCTACTTGAGGAATCTCTTCCAATCAAACTGACCTTTTTAGGACCTAAAGCTGAAGGAAGAGATTAGTACACACCATTTTACTGCAGAAAAAAACCCCTAAGTGCACCTCCCTCTGAGGAGATACTCATTGGCCAAGGTGACGCCTGTTTAAGAGGATATGTGTGCCTAACTTGGAGCGTGAGAGAAACCATCCTGGGACATCAGATGACGCTCACTGCCATCTTTTAGCCCCACACACTCAGCATCTTATATGGCCCTGTGGACTGCTACGGTGTGCTGAGGCTGACAAATATCTGATATTCACAGCTGGCAGGTAAAGGGATGTGTATGCAGAAGTCCAGATAAGCAGCACTGAGCAGAGGCAAAGGAGAGAAGTGGGAAGATGCTGCATTTTGACTGGACAGTGGAAGAGGGTCTGAAATCAAACTTGTGCCTTGCCTCAGTCACTGTTCAGGTGGATCTGACTGAAGCTGACCTAATACCAACATGCTGCTGGAGGGCAGGCACCCTGCTCCAACCAGCCAGGCACAAGGTGGACACTCTTTGTGTTTAGTTAGTACCTCCTTCCTAATTACCCTTGGCATCATGCATCTTAAACATAAACCATGAAGGGAGAGCTAGACCTGGCTGTGGGAATAGTACAGGAGTCATACCTGTAGGCAATGTAGAGCTCTTAAGTAGGTTCTGCAGGGACAGGTAAATTATCATAGGTTTTTTTATGCAAAGCTACCACAATTCCTGAAAGCAGAATACTGTACATGGGCAGGCCAGGCCACGCTGATCAGCCTATGACATTCATAATTTTTACATAAGGACTTTTTTTTTTTTTTTTTTGGGATAGATCCAACCTACACTGGAGCAAAGTTCAAAGCTCTTCCTGCAAATTTAAAGCTATGTTCCAACACAGGACATGAGCAGTATTGCATAGCATCCAGGCACTTCCTTAAAGCCAGGATATCCCCATCCTCCTATCATGACTATATTCCAGAAGATGAATTTTAGGCCACTCAATTACATGATCACAACTCCCACTGACATCAGCGGGAGTTGTGTGTGCGCAGAAGTGATTTGATCTGTAACACACTGGAAACCACGTCTTTGCCACCTTGTACAATCAAGGCAGTTGATCAGGCAAACATCCTATTCTTTATTTACAAATATGTAAGTGAGCTCCAAGTAACTTCAAGTTTAACTCCTTCGTGCCAAAAAGTGAGGGAGTCAGCTCTACGGACAACCCTTGGTAACATCTGAAACAGAACCGATAACTGTGAGATTTAACAATATTATCCTAATGCATTAAGGCAGGTCACATAACTGCCCTTTTCCTTTAGGATTAATTATTATTTCCTTGTACACTGTAGACAATCCATAATCCCGTATACACACATACCTACAAAACAGCAGCACAGTAAAAACTAAATAGACCACTGAACTCCAAATACTTGTAATCAATACATTACACATACTATACAGCATATTTTAACCTCATCATTGGTTAAACATGTACAATTCAGAACAACATTGACTGTATGTAACACAGAAGCTACCACTGAGATATGGCAAATACATCATACACTATTAGCTTTTACTTCACTGAAAAGGAATTTAGAACTTTGAAACGGTGTTACCTGAACTCTTGAAATCACCCAATAGCCTAATCAGTTGCTAATAACTAGTGCTTCATATACTAAATTGAGGATAAACAGCACTGGAACTGTGTTTTCAGGGCACTCTGCTTTCTTTTTTTTATTTTGAGGAATTAAACTCCACAATTTTAAACTTCCTTTGCAACACAGCCTACACTTACTACACAGTGACTATCTGCTCACTCTCATCTCAGCGCAAAGGCTTAGTAACTACCTTCAAGTTAGTAGAAAATGTCTAGATTTGTATAGACAGAGAGATTGAGCCCAGCATACAGGATCATTCATTCCCTCTCAGCCATGCATGCATATATATTTGTATATACATACATGCATACATTTAAAAGAATGTTTGAAATGGCAGGACCTACAAAACCAGTAATACATCCAACAGCAAAAGAATGCAAATAACCTACTAATTCTAAAACTACACTCCCGTGGTCTGATTCTGATTCACTCCTTACCATACAAGGCAGGAATTGCACTCCAGGAACCACCTCCTGTTTGGACTGGATTTCTGCAGGTTAGATCAGTACAGAACGAAGATGTCTCAGCACGTGTGAACTGAAAAATGGAGCCAGATGGTTTTACACAGTTGAGACACTCCGTGTGTGCAGCACAGGCACCATTTTTCAAGTATGGGTGAAAAGAAAAGATCAAGTAATCACATGAAACTACCAGAAAACAACAGTACTTGATGTATGCATCATGAACACAGTGAGGGGGAAAATAAGCAGAGGAAGCAAAAAAATGTCTTGGCAGTGAATGACATGACAGTTTGATTAAGTAGATGCTTATACAGATCAATAGTGTAGACAGGTATTTTTACTTGATGGGCTGATGACGGTCAACTAATTTCCCATGCAAGATGCCTCATAATACATGTGAAGAAACCTTCCAAATTAATGAGATCAGAATAGCACATCTGACCCAACCCTGCAAGCACATTTCTGGTTGAAATCAAAGACAGTTTTAGCTGCATATGGGTGGCAAAACTGGGCTCTTGAATGGTCCAGTTGTGCTGCATAGTACTTTCTGGCTTGTTCTTTTTTGGCAAGATCCCCAAACAACATCAACAGGGAGTGCATCTCTATCAGGACTTACAGTTTTAGGCCCTCTCAGATGAAATCTTCAGAAGAGCATGGATAATATATCCCCACATGCACTTTTTTCTTTTAGTAATTAAGGCAAGTTTGTTTACCTGTTCCTACCATAAAGTGCTGTGCTTCTCCAATAGAAAGATCGACAGCTAAATGAAAACATATTTTTTCTGACCAGAATTTTAACATTTTGCTAGTATTTTTCCCCATTAATGGACAAATGATACAATTTGTCTATTATTTTTTTCTTGTCAGAGGATTTTTTTTGCTTTGCTTTTATTTTCTATTTATTTCCAAATGAGTATTAGAATAAAACTGACACTAAGCAAACATTTCATAACAATGCTAACAAACTCTAGATAGCTCTATACTTACTCATATATATAGGTACACACACATACACTTTTTAAAATACAGCAAAGCATTTGCCTTGAATACACCTCTGAGCAAGCAAAAAGCCTGGTGTGTCTGGTGTGTGTTTGAGCAAGGGGTATCAGCAGAAACCTGGTGTTGATGCTCTAAGATGCAACAGAATTTCAGCCAGAATAAAAAAAAAAGAAACCTAATTTTCACTCCACCCAAGGATTCAGATCACTTTACTGTATTAGAAGGATAGATTAACTCTTTTAACTATATTTAAGCAGCTGAAGAATCACAGGAGGAGTCTGGAAACAACCAGCTCCAGCTAAATGGAAAAAAGAGCATTTCACACCACATTGCCAATAAATAAGCAAACGTTTTCACATTTCTATGCAGGACACCCACATAGGTGTGGGTTCAAAAATACATTTTCATGTTTCATTTTATATATCTGCTACACAAATTTTACTTGGAGAGCCTGTGGAAACCAGAAACAGAGTCTATCAAGCCACGCTACAACTTGCTTGGTTGTGGGTGAAAGCTGTAAAGTCATACTCCTTGTTCAACAAAACCATGAGTTGTGACTCTAGGTAAATTTTTGAGGCAGTCTGGATAAAGTTTAAATGCTGTCAAAAACCTAACTGGCTTAGATCACAGATTTCACTGGGGATGACTCTTACAGTCCTAACTATGCAGAAGAGAATGCTACTGAAAGAGCCATCATGACTTTATAACAGCTGCATGGGTTTTTTTTAAACAAATTTATACTACTCCTGTCCAGAACCCTAAATATCATTATGCAAGTGAACATGGATGTCTGTGTTATACATATACATTTAAATGTGTCATTATACTACACATCCACTTAAATTATTCTTTATTCTACACTCACATATGCATACACCTTTTCTGAGGCACCCTCTCAGTACAAAATAGCAGGAAGTGTTCTTTTTATTCCACTCCCTAAATGAAAGCAAACAAACCCCCTATAAAGCTCTTGTTACCCACCTGTTCAATATGGCCATTTCTGAATTTCTAAACTCTGATGGGAGATAGTAGACATTATCATTTGACAGAAAATAGCAAAAGACTGTATGATGCCATTCTCTCTTCTCACTCAACCAAAAGTTCTAGTAATATCAACAGAAATTTGACTTCAATTCTATAACATAAATCCCTGCAATATTTCAAAGAGCATTTTCCTTGTAAGATGTTATAGCATCTATTGTTTTGCACAGATGAGATGTTTCACTTTCCAAAGTTATGCACTTGTGTATTGATGTGTCCAGGAGATAGGACTGCCTGTATTTTATCCAGTTAGGTGTCATACAGTTGCAACGCTCTCATTTTATAAATTACTACGTTTTCCATATACTTTTTATACTTTTCTTTAAAACTAGGATGATCAATGATTTTGTTGCTAGAACAGTGCCATTCCGTAGATTTTCAGTCTTGTGTTATGCAGTATGATATCCCACAGACAATTTAAGGACTACAGAGTAGTGCTATTAGCCAGGATTGAACTACTACACTCTTTAGTACAAGAACTTTTCACTGATGAAACTGGAACTGATTTTTTGTAATCAGTGGAAAAGTGTTCTGTTCATAGCTGTCTTAAAGAGAAGCTTAGACTGAACCTACTTTTAAGTGCAGTTTCAGTCTTGCAGAAATCAGGTTTTCACAACGGGACAAAATACTGCACATTTCAGAGTATGCACAACTCACTTATGCTCAATCCATGCTAAACACAGACATTTTCCAAATAAATTCAATGGATATGGGATCAGGCTCTTACATAAGATTAATCCTGGGAAGAATTAATCCTGGTGCTCAAAGCTGGCGTGTGTTCCTGCTGGAACACGGGAAAATATGCTCCAGCAGCTGTCCTTAGAGGTTCATATTGTGACCAGTGATATTTAATATCTTCATTAATGACACAGATGAAGGAATCAAGTGCACCCTCGGCAAATTTGCAGATGACACCAAGATGAGTGGTGGTGTTGACACACCTGAAGGATGGGATGCCATCCAGGGGGACCTGGACAAGCTCGAGAAGTGGGTCCATGGGAATTTCATATGGTTTAACACAACTAAGTGCAAGGGCAGCCCCTGGTATCAGCACAGGCTGGGCATGAACAGACCGAGAGCAGCCCTGCCCTGAAGGACTTGGGGGTGCTGGTGGGTGAGAGGCTGGACATGCCCTGGCCATGGCACTCACAGCCCAGAGAGCCAAAGGTGTCCTGGGCTGCATCCAGGGCAGTGTGGGCAGCAGGGGAGGGAGGGGATTCTGCCCCTCTGCTCTGCTCTGGTGAGACCCACCTGGAGCAT
Organism: Oriolus oriolus; assembly: GCA_013400235.1. Classification (NCBI taxonomy): domain Eukaryota; kingdom Metazoa; phylum Chordata; class Aves; order Passeriformes; family Corvidae; genus Oriolus; species Oriolus oriolus. Next base: position 15,042 of record VXBT01012417.1, on the reverse strand, counting down.
CCAGCTCTGGGGTCCCAGCACAGGAAGGACAGGGACCTGTTGGAGTGAGTCCAGAGGAGGCCATGAAGTTTATTAGACGGATGGAGCACCTCTCCTATGAGGAAAGGCTGAGAGAAATGGGATTGTTCAGTCTGGAAAAGAGAAGGCTTTGGGGTGACCTAATTTTGGCCATCCAGTACCTGATGGGAGTCTACAAGAAAGGTGGAGAGAGACTTTTCACAAGGGCACGTAGTGACAGGACAAGGGAGAAAGGCTTCAGACTGAGAGTAGGTTTAGATTAGATATTATGAAAAAATTCTTTCTTGTGAGGGTGGTGAGGCACTAGAACATGTTGCCAAGAGAAGTTGTGGATACCCCATGCCTGGAAGTGTTCAAAGCCAGGCCAGATGGAGCTCTGAGCAACCTGGTCTAGCGAAAGGTGTCCTGCCCAGGGCCAAGGGGTTGGAACTAGATAATCTTTAAGGATCCAACCCAGGCCATTCTGTGATTACAGAGTTAGGCCAGTATCACATATCTGCTGGCTTGACCTGAGGCAGAGACACTGGAGAACTCAATTTTGAGAATGAAAAGCAAGCAGGATTTAGTCTGTGCTTTGTGCAAGCTACACAGTACATCATGTTTACTGTCCACTGATTATGCATGTGTTAGAAGCATGACTTTGGATTTACATCACAAAGGCATTTAAACCTGCAGCTTATTGATAAATGTGATCAGTTAAACCACCTAACAGATGAAATGTAGCAGCTTAAAATGTTCATGCCAGGTATACTGTCCTCAGTCTCCTGGTGCAATGCTCACACCACTGGGAATCCTGCTCTGAGCAGGAAGAGGACAATGGATACATCCCCTTGCTCTGAAAACAACAAATTTCTTGGCACTGTTCATAACTGCAGAAGACACATGAATCACATTTGGTACCTCATGGAGAACCTGTAAATGGCCTTCTTTTATCAAACACTGTAAACATGTTTAGTTTTGCTCTTCACATGAAACACAAATATGAAAAATGATCATAAATGATGAAAACATTTCCCTTATGCCCACCCACTAAAGCCCTAAACACCTCAGTGTGTTACAACAAGATGAGTGTTTTACAATATAATCCTTTTAGAATACAATCTTTCTTTTTTTTCAAATTCTGAATAATGCAACAACACACATATCACAGTACTATCAAGTAGTGTCATCTTCACCTTCATCCAGAGCATAGTTGAGCTTTATGACTGTGCTGATAAAGTCACCAAGTTCTACAAAGTCTGCAGTGATAATATTCACACCACTTTCTCCTGCTTTCTGAGTTCGGACCCACTCCATCATTGCAGGAAGAGCCCTGAGGAGAGAAGAGGAACAATAATTACTCATAAATCAGCAAGACAAATGCATTGAGGCAGGATTTACTGACAGTGACTCCAATTCATCTTATTTGGTTTCTAAGGGAAAGAAACCAAGTGAGACAGGACACAGGTTATTGCTCAAGCTTTTTAAAAACTCTTTTAAGTTTTCATTCTCTGGGGAAATAATATGTTGACTGTACTTCAACTTCTCAGTAGAAAAGAATGGAAAGAAGATCATGCAGGCTCAGAGTAATTACTGATTTTGCCTAGGCACAAGGGCATGGACCAGATATTTTTTGATATCATCTTACCATATGACTCTAAGGGAATTGTTTATGGAAAAACAAGTCACAAAGAACTCAAGCCATTTGCAAAGCATGTTTGACACACTCAAGGAAATGCTGGAAATAGTATTTTGAGGAACACAGAAGCAACCATTATTCCTACAGTAAAAGTACAGCATATACCTAAAACTCTTTCTTCACCAGTAATGATACCCAAGCCATGAATTAATTAGACTTAATCACAAAACCATAGTTGGTAACTGAAACAGAAAGCACCATAGTCGTATCAACTCTTTTCTAGGAAGGCACATTTTAATTACGTCAGACCCGTAGCAGAGGAGCACTGGGGTCTACAAATATCTGCCTAACTTCTTTCTGAGTATAAAGAAATTTTTCTGACATTTTTCTGTGAAAATACAAATTAACAATCACAAAAAATATCTGAGAAAAATAAAAGGCTCCTTAGTCCTGCTGAGGCTGTCAAGCAGCAAAATCCAGTTTTTAGAAGAAAGAAAGTAACAGAGTTCCAAAAAAATAAGGTACACATTTTTCAGAGAAAGGGTATTTTTCAGAGAAAGGGCACTTTTCAGAGAAAGAGTAATTGACCATTGGTACAAAATCCCAATGACTGTGACAAACTCTGCAGCACTTTGAGTCTTTAAATCAAGCCTGGGTATCATTCCAGAATTATACTCCTGGTCAACATCAAGCTGCTGAGTTAAATAAAAGAACCTAAGGTCTGGGCAGGGCTGCAGTCAGTTTAGATGAACATTTTGTTCTCCCTTTGCTCTAAGATCTATAAATCTGTGATTTCCCCTAAACCAGCATGTTGTGCAGCCTTTTTCACAGACGCAAGGTACATGGAAAATTTTGGTCTGAGAGTAATTTAAATGAAGCTGAACATGTTGAACCTCAATCTTCTCTCAAAAGCTTTGGGAAAACAGATCTAAACGAAGGAGAACTACTAGCAGACAGAGATAGTACTTGTCAGTGGCTACTAGAATCAGTCAGTTTTAAAAATAATTTAATACAGAATAAAACCCAAGCAGTTAAAATTATTCCTCTCTATGATTTCACAGGAGAATACTAAGGCTTTATTTCACCAAAATGTACTTGAATCTACTGTGAGATCCACATATCAGCAATATATTTTATTTCAGGCATTGATTCAGTATGACTGAAGCACTTCTATGTATGCACAGCAGCCCATAAAACCAAATTCAAGCATTCTGCTGTTTGTGAACCCAGCCAGCACCTTCAGATTTAAGTTTATGTAATCCTGAAAAGCTGCACTCTGTAGAACTGTAACAGGGCGCAGGTCAGGTGTTAAATACCCGGCAATGTCTGGACTGCTTGAAAAGATCTGCAAGCAACCAGAAGCAGGACAGATCTCAGCAGAACAGCAGAGACCACCAAGGTGATAAAAGGCAGCTCAGGGCAGCTGTAAACTCCACTGTACCTTCACAGGCGAAAGGTACTGCTGAACTCTGCACAGAGATACCAGGTCAAACTTACGAGATGGCAGTATGTTACTTTTGTATTTAATACCATCCTATTTAAGCCCAAAGAGTTTCAGGTTTAAAGGGGAACTGATTCATTGTAGGCGGGCACATATTTTTCCCTCCTTCTCTCTGCCTAAGGTGATAACCTTGATATTTTACTCCCCCTTGAGGCATAATTAACACCTTTTGGCGTCTTTTACTTGTTCTGAAGCTAGTTCTGATGTAATTCTTTCTTCACACTATAGAGTGTGCCATCCATATACTTACCCACATTGACTGAAATACTGTTTTCCTTTTCCTAATGTGTTCTTAGTAAGTCAGACTCCACCAAACAGTCATGCCTCCTTTTGATTAGTGCTTTATCTTAAAGTTAACCTGCCTTGCCATTTCATCTGCAGTTGGCTTGGTTAGTTGAATGGGCTATTTTTGTTTTACTGATATTTCACACAGGACACAGTTGCATGACCCTCTGCTCATATGTAAATTGCTAGATAAAGTCATGGAAATATTTTGTTCATGAGACTAGAGAGCATTTAAAGATAAGTCAGAAATGAATCACATTATCAAACAAAAAAGCTTATTTCCATAGCAAAGTCAAATTAACACAATCCTGTAAAAAAAAGATAGCTGAAGATTCCACTGACCTTAAAGATTTGATGCAGGCTCTGTAGCTCTGTTTATGACAGAAATTAATACAAAAACCCTACAGATCATCTTCCTCCCCTAGTGCCATCTTGAAAGTGGATTACACCGGTGACTCTAAGAAACCACACGTTGCTCAGTTTCAGCACAAATATCTCACACGCTCACAATAATTATTAGAATAAGCCTGCTTTAATAGTCCTCAGGGTGCCTTTGTGGTAGCAGTACAAACCTCGTTCACCCTGCCTCGTAATTTCCAAATTGTGCCTCAAACTAGTGATTGTTCTCACCAAGGGTTTTAGTCAGGAGAACAAACCACCTACATGACTGAGCTCACAAAAGCCCAGTATGTACCATGGTCTTCGTAGATATTGTTGTGTGGTTCTCTGTCAGACATGGGGGAAGCTTCTAGAAACTTGTCACAGAAGCCACCCCTGTAGCACCCCCCACTACCAAAACCATGCCACGCAAACCTAATCCATCTTGCTAGGTTGGTAAGAAATTATTTTAAGCATGAACATGTACACACAAGCCTCTCAGCCTGCAAACCCGAAGAGCATCACCGCCTCTGTGCTAGGCAGGTCCTGGCTTTCCTATGGAAGGATGTCCATGCTTTAAGGTGCCTCCCACAGAGCTGGTACAGTCCAGCCCTTATAGCCACAATCCCAGTTCTCAAAAGGAATAATTTCTAACCCCTACAGGTTCCAAAGCCACTGTGTAACGCAGAGCCACATGCACAGAAGGTGCTGCTTGTCCTTGCTTAGCGCCAGGGAGGAGAGCAGGTGTGCTCCTCTGCAAGACCTGTTCCAGGAGAAAGAGAGGAGTCCTCTCCTCTTACTGCCTGGGGCGCTGTTTTCATCCTGTTGCAGCTCCTCTGACCTGGGTTGGAGTTGGACAGATCCAACCCTGCCAGGCCAGTGCAGCACTGCCTCACAAACCAGCATCTGAAGTCAACTTGCTTTTCCACATCCCTGGTGGAAGCAGAGGAGCCAGTGGTACCAGCAGTGTAGGGAGGGCAAAGACTCAGGGCTGGGGGGCTTGGGCACTGGCAGGGAATGAGGGGAATGGCATGTTACCTGGGTTTGACTGTGGATTGAGATCAGTAATCTTGGTGATAAATTTTCTGGCCTGAAGGAATATGTAGAGTATCTAATTTCTTTTTGCTAACTGGAAACTAGGAGGTACCAGACTGCTGCCCCTCACTACCAGAATGGCAGGAGTAAAGCCATGTGACTGACTGATGTGGAAGGACCTCATGGGAAGGGCTGTGGTCCAGCCCCAGCCACTACCACTGCCCCTCTGCATAAGTAGACAGATCCAACCCACCACCCGTGAGGCCCAGCAGCCTTCTGGAGCAGCCTTTCCACCTGCCAAAGACTGCACTAGAAGGGGAGGGTGGAGGAGATCTGGGTGATAGAGACCCACCTATGCTGGACAATGCAGTCACACAGAGATACTTATGTGGCTGTATTTCTTGAGACCTAGGATTTTATTTCCAGGTAGACCCTCACTATATCAGTCAGAGGTACTCATAATTTGGGCATGACCTGGGTATCAGGATGGTTTACATCATGATGTCCTACACCACC
>VXBT01012415.1:43034-55770 GCA_013400235.1 Oriolus oriolus | reverse complement strand
TCTTACCGCTTCTGCTGCTTTCCCTACCTGCCCACTGCTCATCATCTCATTTTTCCCCTCGAAGTGTTCATTCTCTACCCCAGAGATTTTGTCAAGTGTTGCCTCCAAAATTTTCCCCACTTGTCCACTACTGAGTTCCTCATTTTGCCTCCAAAATATTCATTCTGTCCCCTCCAGAGTACATCAAATTTTACCCCCAACATTTTCCTTCCTGTATGATATTGATTAAATCTTTTCTGCTCCAAAAATGTGCATTGTCTCCCCTAAATATCACCTCAGCTTTTCCCTCAAAAATGCCCCAGAAATAAACTCAGATTTAGCCCCACAAACTCCCATTTTCCTACACAAACAGTTCTTGTGGCCCCTCTCAATTCCCCCATGCTTTCAGCTAAAAATACCATCCCTGTCCAAGCTATCTCAGGTTTTTTCCAGCTAGGAGCTGGAAGGAGTTCGGGCAGGAAAATGACATTAAGGAACACCTGTAAATTCCAAAGCAGAAAGGGGGAAGTGTTTTAGAAAATATTTCTGCAATCAATTAATTAATTAATGAAGGAATGGCTCATGGCAGGCTAGAGACAATGTTATCCCAAAAGGGAAGGAAAGAATAAACATTCCTGTAGGAGCCTTTGGGATCTGCCAGGCTGAAGTGGGAAACTTCACTGTCTTTCTTCTTTCCCGTGACTTTTCTAACAAACTCAGAATCTGACAAGCCCAAAAGCTCTGGAACCGAAGGATATTTCCAGGGATGCTGCATTTCAAGCACATTCTCAGCAAACACTCCCAACTCAGCACAGAGGCACCACAGAAGCTCTTGCTTGGGGCTGGGACAGCTGGGGACAGGAACGATGAGAAACCATCGGCACGGCCGAACACCACAACCCCATCATGTCCAAGGAACTCTGGCATTCACCTCTTCACCTCTGCCCCTTTTCCAGCAGACATGGGTAGGACCGGGCTGTCAGAAATGGCATTCCCTAGCGAGTTCATCCCAGCAGAGAGGAAAAGAGGTCGCGGGAACATGAACACGACCCACATCTCCCGCCTGCTTCAGCCCGGAGCCCATCGGGCACTCACACCGACAGCTGCCGGCAACTGAAATTCTCCCCCCTGCCGGGGAAATGCTGCCTCCAGGTCCGGCCCCCCCCCACCTCTCACCTCCCGGGAAAGAGCAGCCGCGTCCTTGCTGCGCGCTCCTGGCTCCGGGCAGCTCCGGGGACTGCCCTTCCTGGATGCTTTTGTGTTTTCCTGCATTTCCCCGGGCTGGGTGGGGGCACTGGGAGGCAGTGGAGGGGGTAAGGAGCCCGGCCAGGTTGGCTTCCCGTGTGTGTCAGTGAGCCAGGGCTGGAACAAGGACTCATGCTGGAGCTGCTGTCCTTTGGAGACATTTAAAAACTATGATCCTAGAACTTTTTGGAGGCTATTTCCCAAATTCTGTCTGTAGCTGGATCTCACTGGAAAGCCCAGTCCAGCAACACGATGCCCCAGCTGAAGAGACTCTTGGTAAATGATGAGGAGGCTCCGCATGGGGACAAACCCAGAGATAACACTGGGGGATGCTGGAGCAACCCCAACAAAGAGCTGAGATCCTGATGCACCGTGTCAGAGCAGCACCACCCCGGAGGACAACTTCCTGGCCTGCCCAGCAAGAGTAGCTAGCAACAGCACTGCAGGAAGGTTATTCTGCTTTCTTCCTATCATATACCCTTGGTGCCTGCAGAACAGGTACCTCGGGCTCACGCTCTTGATCCTTCCACTTCTATCCACGGTGCTTCCAAAAGCTGTGCAAACTGCTCCTGCCGTCCCTGATGCATTAGGTAATCCCACAGCAGAAATGGCCACGCAGACAAGTATTGATGAACCAGTATTAGCGAGACTGGAGGCAGCAGAAGCAGCACGAGTGTGCTTAGGGGATCGACAAGAAGCTTTAAACCCGGAACTTTGCTGCGATCGGGAACAGCGGTGCCAGGGGTTGCACATTACTCCCTGACGTGCTGAGGCCTCAGCAGCAGGGCTGACTTACAAGATGAATCCTGGGCACTGTGTGAGTCACATCATCAGTATTATTTAGCTAAAAATAGATGACAAAGATGCAAACGTAATGAAATTAAAATAAAAGAGAGATTGCATGAGAAGGGAAGGAGGAAAGCAAAAACACCACCTGCTGAGGTCAAAAGCAGAAACACTGTATCAGTGTGTTTTTTAAGCTACTGACATATTGATTTTTTACATTTTTAGTTTGCATTTGATTTCATCCCCAAGAGTTGTCTAAGAAATAACGTTATTAAATCTGTTTGTTTCTCTTGGCACACGGTGAGAATTTGTTATTGCTGTGTCTGTGTGGCTCTGGCTACACCTGTGGGGATGTAAAATAAGCACTTGGATGGCTCTGGCCTCATGATGGGAAATGTGTGTCAGGAGAAGTCACCTGTGGGTAAACTGCTGCTCTCTCGTAGCTCTGCAGCGGTGCTGAGTTTGGCAGAGTGGTGGAAGGGTTTTACCACCCTCGCTGCGGGGAAGGCTGCTGGACTCCCGAGCACAGGGCTGCGGCGATGGTGCTGCCTCCCGCACGTCTTCCCTTTGCAAAACAAACCAGTGGAAAAGCGAGGCCCTGACGCAATTGGGACCCTCCTGATAGGGCCACCAGCCCTGCCCCGCTTCCAGCAGCAGTGCTGAACACACCCACCCTCCTCTCCCAGCCCTGGCCAGTGCTGTGGGAGGCACAGGAGGGAGCTGCCTTGGGAATATGGAATCTTGGCCCTGCTCCACCAGGCACCGACCTGTTTCTCTGCTGGGCAATGCGCCTTCACACGAAGAAGGAGTGCCCAAGGGACAGGCATTGCAGGCTCTTCCCCAGCAGCACGAGCAGCCCCCCCTGCTCTAATTCTGGTGGCAGCTTGGTCTCTCCGTGGGTAGAGACTGGCGCTCCCAGGGTGAGCACGCCCCATGACATGGCCAGGCCCCCCAGCCCTTCAGTTAAAAAATGACCACAGACCCAAACAGGGAACCATGGGCAGGTAAGAAATGCTCCAGCAGGTGAGGCTGGTTTGAACAGCTGCATCCTGGGCATTGCTTTGTTGCCTCCCATCACCCAGCTCTGCAGCCAAGAGGCCCCTGTGGTCTGCAGGAACCCACTTGGTGCATGTGGGACCACTGGGGGAAGGCAGCCAGAGCAAACATACCAGGGACCTGGGTGCAGCAGCCACGTAAAAATGCTGTGAGGTCCAGAGACGGTACAGCCACCCCACATCACACCCACGCCGCAAGGGGAGCGGGAGCTGCAAGTGCAGGACTGGGTCGTAGTTTGTTCCAAGGCAGGTAATTCCCCATGATTTTTCCTTATTACTTTGAGCTCTCACAGTATCGAAAAACCTTTGTATTTCTCTGTGTTTAATATACAATTTTCCAGTGAGTTGGCTGCTCACAGTTTTTCTCTGCTTCACCACAAAATCGGTTGTAAGTTGTTTTTGGATCAAATCCCAAGATCTCCCTTTCCTCATGGATTCGGAAGGAAAATGTGGAAACGGAGGTGCCTATAAAAAACCTGTGGGGGAAAAAAAAAAAAAAAAAATCAAAAAGGGTTTGGGGCGGGGAGAAAGCTTTTAAAATGCAAGTAATTTGACTTCAGTCCAATGAACTTTACTGTTCAGTGAAACGATACAATAATGAAATTATCATATATACGCACACAATATAACTATTATACATCTACTGTAGACATCTCAATTGTATAAATGTCTTACACGACCTGTAAACAACCATAGCTGGGCCAAAAATCATATTCAGTTTTGTGATAGTGACATTAAGATTTGGCTGAAATAAAGGTCAGGTTTGCTACCTTGCGTGTGCGCAAATCCACTGGTCAATCACGGCCAAGCCCCCATCCTTATAGAGTTCCAGCTCCTCCCAAGAGGGTTCAAACCTCACCATCTCAGGCAGCAGCTTCTTGAGCAGTTCAATCTCTTAAAAAGGGAAGGATACAAATTTATCTCTATATTATGAAAGGCAACTCGCTGCTGTCACACGATGTGTTTGTTTAAGGGAACCCTAGGTGAACAGTTACAAAGCAAGTGACACCAAAATCCACCAACAGATTTTACAGTAGACTTGCCAAAATTCACAGCATCGCAGGGAGGGAGGGGAGCCAGTGGTAACTGCTGCACCCATTGTCAAGAGTTACCAATCCTGAAGTGACTGTGATCTGCCTACCTTCCTCAACAGCATCAGTGGCTACAAAAACTTTTTCAAGTTTAAGTGTCTCCAAGAGGCTGCGGATTTTCTTTACTGCTGCTCGCAGGGAAGGCACATCTTCTCTGTGACCCCAAATGAAGTCTCTCCTTCTGAGATGAACCCCAAGGTATGGGCCACCTAGAGCTGTGCCCATCTTAACCTACAATAGAAAGATCAATAAACTTTAAAACTTGAGATCATCACTACTCACACTGAAAAGCAAGAATGTATCATCGCTGGATAAGGCACGGAATCACTCTAGCTGCAGACAGAAATTTTTAAGTACAGACTGGAAGTAGTTTGGGACACTTGTTGCAACACTTACATCTTGGGTGGCCTGCATCGGAGAAGAGAAACCAGAGCGCCAAATCTCTGTAAGCAAAAATTCCTCTCCTTGACCAAATAAATCCTCAATTGGCAGCTGAACTTTACACCCACATGGGGTGCCGAATACAAGAAGAAATTAAAGTTTCTTTTACTGAAATGAGGGCAACAAAGATCCGGCCCTCAGAACCAGTCAGGCACATCTCAACACTGTTAACTCGTGTCACACAGGGAGAAGAAGGTGCGCTAGGAACACGAGTGTCCACCTCGACGTGAGCAGAAGCGTTCCACTCACGCGTACCTTCCAACATGAGCTGCAGCACACGGCCAGGAGTACACAAACAAAATATTTGTTATGGATTTTACCTTCATCTGTGTCCAGTCCTCCTTGTACTGAGTCCTGTCTGCCTCATCTGTGGATTGAAGGTATTTCTTCCTGAACTCATCTCCCACCACGCGGAGGTGTTTAGCGAACACCATGCTCCGACGGGTCTGTCGGAAAAAGAGCAGACAGAAAGAGAGTCAGAAAAAGGACAGCTAAAAATGAGTAGGTGGAGACAGTTTGACACACACAGCACTTCCAGGATGCAGTTACTTCTGCAGTACTATAAGCAATGATTTCTAACCTTTCATCCAACCTTTAACTGTTTAATTCTAATTATCACCACATTTATAACCAACCTTTAACTGTTTAATTCTAATTATCACCACATTTATAACCAGCATACTCCCCTGCCTCTGCAATACACAGGTGTAGGGAGGACACTGCAGTTATTTACACAACAGAACACATAATATACCAAATTAAACACCCTTGCAACGTACCTCACTTTTGGGAACAAAAGCTGGGCAAACGCTTTAGTGTGCAAAACACCTGTAAGAATAAAACCTGCTCTAAAAATATTAGGCATCTGGCCACAGAGATGCCTATAAAATTCAGGGGAAAAGTGATGAAAAAGGAATTATTTCCTTAACCTGTGAATGATAGTCTCTAAGATTCTGGGATGCAGTTACCCCTGCACACAGCCACAAGCGGCCTTTTTATTAACAGGCAAAAGAACGAAGGAAATCCCCATTTCTCCCTTTTTGTCTGCAAAGAAACACAGAAGGGGGAGATGCTTCTCAGAGGGGCATGGAAAAAAGAGAAGAGGCCCTGGGCCCAAGCTGCAGTGAGTAAACTCCTATTTAGACATCAGGCAAAACCACTGGGGCAACGTTTAAAGTGCCACTGCTAAGAAATGTGTTATGCATCCATGTGGATCTTGTGTCTGCTTTTACAGGACAAGTCAGACTCAAAAATGGTATCTGGGTTGCATTTCTTTCTTTGAGAGGGCACTCTCAATGAACAATTCATGGCTAGCAAACTACTGTTTGGTCCATTTCTGAAAACATGCCCTATCCCAAGTGAATAGCTAGATGCTCACAAGACTGAGGTCTGTGTAATTTGTTTTGTAGTATCATGAGAGTCAGTCTCTCTTATGAATTTTAATTATATCAAGCACTCCATATCACGTTCCATTTTCCTGTGTCTGAACCTTAACATTCTCTTAAAAATTTTATGACAGGAATTATTTTACCATAGACCTTTGCCTTGAAACCCGTGGGAATTTTGCCTTTGAAGCCAAACGGGAAGCACTTTTGGGAATTCTTTTGAAAAGACTGATCTCGAGGCTGACTGGATAAGAAACTGCTCCCTTCTGATTGTAGATGTGTTGTATAGGGGAGATCCTTTTAATCACCATGCCCTGCAGCACTGGGCCTTTAGGCACAAGACAGCAGGACAAATTCCTGTGTTACATTAATCCATAGCAGCCTGAAAGTCATCTTTAGCACACATTGCTGAAACATAAGACACAAGTTACTTTCAAGACAAGAAACCTGAGGCAAAACTGAAGCACACATTGGTTACTGAATTTTTTTAGCAGAGCCAAGTAAAAAGTCTAGAGAAGCTATCTGGAAAATACTCACATTCCAATAATCTTTCCCTCCGTAGTGGTCATGAAGAAGGTTTTCAGCTCTGTCTAACATCACTGACCTATTGAAAATTGTAAAACTGAGTGCAGTTCCCTTAGGAATAGAATTTACATTACGACTTTTGTTTACACATTTGCTAGGATAAAGCACAGACTATGATCTGTTTGCAAAGGGAGCATGGGGAATGAGGGACAGGGTCCTATGAGGCAAATTCTAGTTCTCTACAAGGCAAATTGTGACCCACAGCCTGCTGGGGAGAGAAGGCAACCATGCTACTCCGTGGTCCTGCTCTCCTCAATAAACAGTACCTGATTCTGGAAGTTAAACACTAACAAGCATTAACCACCGCCCCCCACAGTCCTTGCAACAGTTGCTACAGGAGAAATAAGGCTTCCACAGGGAGAGTGATCCCAAGGGTAGAAGTGACCTGCGAGATAACGCTCAGCCTCAGAGCACACGAGAGCCTCTTGGAGGAAGCAGAAGATCATGAAAATAAAACCAGAGAAGGTGTCTTCCACGTGTAGAATAAAATCTCTCACAGTAAACCAACAGATAAAAGAACACAGAGACACTACAAAAATGTGTGGTAGTAGACAGCAGCTTGTGCCTCTCAAACACAGTTCAGGATTGTGTACTGGAAACATAACTGCGCTATCCAAGTTCTAAGAAGCAGAAGAGATTTTGGGAGTTTCGAGTATTTGAGAGCATAAGAGATGTAGTTTGTGAGCACACTGATGATAAGCAAACACACAGAGAAATGCTTCTGCTGAAAGGGATCAAGCCCATTATCCGAATCTCCTTCTACTAAAATGAGAGGAAGCAAATAACCAATCAGCTTTGGATTATCACTGCCGATAACCAGCTGGACACTTGCACAGAAGGCTCTGAATCACCTGGAACACAGACGAGACTGTGCTGGTGAAGAAGCAGCACTGCACCTAACAGGAAGCCTGGAGATGAATGGGGTTACTAATCTAAATGCCAGGAAGTTTCCTACAAGTGACCACACTTGAAGAATAAAAAACCCAGTCCTAGGACCACATAAGTGGTTGTCCAGCCATAAGGGCAATACGGGAGATCAGAGCTCTGAACAATCAGTAGTCTGAAGACGCTGGCACACATGAAGATACGGGAAATCTCACTGACATTGCCTGACAAGATTTCTTGACAGCCTTCATTAAAGGCTTTTATGAAAACCTGGCATAGGAAAGAAGGTTCTTGCATGGTTAAAAAGAAAAAGTTTAGAGACAGGGATAAATGTATGGTTCTCATTGCAGAAGATCACAAGTGGAAAGAATCTTCACCATATTCCTAAACAACCTACAAAAGGGCATGAAATCAGGTGACACAGCTTAACAATCATTTTAAATTGCTCAGAGCAGCTAAGACCAGTTACGAAGAATTAGAGAAGTCTGATCACTGGCCAATAAAGTGGCAGATGAAATCTAACATGGAGGGAGTGTAGTAAATAAAAAAACCAAACTGGCTTAATCTAATAACTAAAGGTCTTGATGGTCAGGAATGAGGACAGGTTGATGCAAACATCAAGGCAACACTCAGAAGTCAAAATAAGGAACCTGTGTCGCAGGAACTAGCAGAAAAAGAAGAGAGCACTTGACAGAGCGTGTCATTTGTACGGCAGTGTGACAGAGGTTTACCCACACTCAGTGTGCAGGATCCAGCTGAACTGTGAAGGTTCAGAGATTGGCAGTGGTGACAACCAAAGGCACAGAATGGCTTTCACATGGAGAACAACTAATGGAGCCAGGACTCTTCCCACTGCAGAGGAGACAACTGAGGGGGAATATGCTAGAGACATAAAATCATAGGTGGTGTGGAGGAAAATATGTAACAGCTGATGGCTCAGCATCTCTTCCACTGCATGATCTAGGGGATATCAGACAATACCCTGGAGGCAAGATTTACAAAAGCTACCTGAGAGGGAATATTAAGGAGCTCAAGGCTATTTGCTCTTAGGTTTCAGCACTGCAACCTTTAACCTAACTTACAGTTAAGTGCTTCTTACAGGGTAAATTCCTTTTGTAATGATTTTAACAGAGTACAGTAACTCAGTGATGAAGTATCTCAACAGTAGGATACAGCCTTCAAGTTTCCCCTGCTCTTCCCACCTGGCAACGGGGTTGTACAACAATAACACAACAATAAATAGTAATACAAGGCAACTCACTGTGCTGAAGTGTTCTTCAGAAGGATGGGAGCCACAATAGAGGCAGACCCTTGGACAGATAAGCAAGAGGCGTTTAGGCCTCGTGTTTCCTCGTAACCCCAGAACCAGCCCCTAATAGGGAACACAAAGGATTGGTTCACAGGCTTGTATTTTAAATTAATGCCATATATAGAACAAAATATCCTAAAAAACTACATATGATGTACATAAACCAGCCACCTGCTTTATGCTGCTTTTCTATGGAGCAACAACTTTCTAGAATTAGAATCTTCTCATACCAATACAACATTTCATTATTGATGGGCTTTTTAAAAACAAAGCAAACCCCAAGCACCCAGATATTCACAGACAGTACTGCAACAACCACACAAGTCTGTTCTGTTAGAGCAGGCAAGTATCTCTCTGAATACAACTGAAAAGACCAGAAGGACTGCTGGATGTTACCTGTAGTAGCCATGTTTGTCTTTAGAGTACATCAGCTGATCAATGCACGGCCTTTCATCTATTTTTTCTTCCCATGTTCCTTCTTTCCATCCTTCTGCATAACCTTGTAGCACATAAATCTGTTCAATAAAGGGCCCACCTGACTCTGGGCAGAAGGCAAAGCAAAGGATTTGTGAGCACAAAAACCCACACCATAAAAGTATGAGCAAGCATCAGCTGCAGTTAAAAATCTGCTAAAAATGTTAATATTACACTACTCTCTCTTCCCTGTTTTGCCTATAAAAAAGGAAAGGAAGTTCTGTGTGAGCCAGAAAAGCTTAAAGGGTCAGGCAATGTGACCACCTGCTATCCCACCCAGCTCTGTGTGATTTATTTGCCAAACACAATGGAATCACTGTCAGCTGGGTAAAACACACCACAAAGCACAGGGGTTTTCAATCCCATAGAGAGCTGCCACAGGAGGAGTGCCCCCAACAAAAATGCCAAGTACAAGCCCTTCTTCCCCTAAATTTCAGGGTCTCTAAATGCATTTTCCTGGAAGACAGGGAACAGCTATCTCTTCAGAGCTCTTTACAGAGGTCTGACATTTGGTGGCCTTTATTTCCTTTGCTGAACGAGCCTGTGACACTGCTGCAGGTTTGAACATTTGGTGATTAGCTCAACGTGGCACTAAATCCTAAAGGAAGCAACTTTACTTTCTTATAGAAAGCCTCTCTCTTAAGCACAAAAAGCAAGGGGTAAGTATTTCAAGTAAGTGCAGCATTGATGATGAAAAAGTTCAGAGAAGAACCTGATGTACAACTTTTACTGTCCAACCACCACATCTGGAAAAAAGTAGCTTGTCTGTATTTCAACAAGCTGCCTCTCTCCTTATGGGCTTGTCATTATGGTCAAAATCATGCAAAAATACCCATGACTTTAACCACAGGCATTAATTGTCTGTCTTTGGGTGTCCCAGGAAGCTGAGGGGACAGCAGTGCTACACCAAACAAGCTGCCAATTGGGTTATTCCATCCTAGTGGTTGTATAGCTCAGCAAAACTCCTTCCCATCCCTCCTCTCGCCACCTCCAAGATTTTTTTTTTCACATACAAGGATAAAAGTCCCCATAAAAACAAACCCGTTAACAAACTGTATCAAATATTTAGTTAACTGTAGATTGCAAGATCCTACACCCCACCTGCAAGAAACTGCTCGTACTCGATGACAGGGACGTTCCTGTTGAGGCTTGGGATATCGAAGAACTCGGACCAAGGGATCCGGACCTGGAGGATGTCAGGGCTCTGCCAGTGATAAAGACGTCCCCAGGGAGGCAGAACCAACACCCAGTTTTCACTTTTCTGCAGGGTCTTCAGAAGGGAAGCAATGCGAATGTAGACATCTCTGCGAAGGTTGAACCCTTCAGGGGGGTTTACGTCATACAAAAGGTATCTGGGGAGAACAAAAGAATAGATGATTATGTCCTCTCGTTATTTCTGGGAGGACACTGAGGTTTTTACACGTTTTTCTTTTTTACGCTACGATCCTATGATGAAACCAGTGGGAAGGAAGCTGTTCCTCTTTTTGAGTTTGTGGTACTCAGAAGGGTAAGAAGTATGGGAAGTCAGAGCAGTGTGTGCCGCAGGGGCTGGAGGGGCCACTAGGGTCTCCTGGTGAGGTGGCACACGCCAGAAGCCTTTCCTGCAGCGGGTCAAGGAGTGAAGTGTCTCTCTCATCCTGAGGGTAACATGGAGTGTGCGGTGAAAATGGTGAAACTACTGGCATGTCACCAGGGCTAACTCTTGTAAGCTAGACACAACAGCAGAAAAGCACGCTCCAGAGGAGCTGGGGAAAAGGGTGAAGCTGGGAGCTGGATGATCCCAGTGGGGTCCCTTCCAACTCAGGATATTCTACAGACAGCTGCGATGACACCTTCCGAAAACGACTCAAAAAAGCACCAGCAGGTGAAGAAAACCCTTTACCAGCTGATGGCCGACACACGGCGGGTCGTCTACGCAAGGGGACACCGCACGGCGGGGGGATGTCCCGGCGGGCAGCAGCAGCCCGGGCCCGGACGCGGCAGGACCCTGCAGCTCACCTGGTGCGCGGGGCGGCGGCGGCGGCGGGCAGCGAGGAGGCGGCGTGGCCGGCGCNAGTCCCGGCCCCTCTCAGTCTCTCAGAAGAGGCCGGCGGTGAGGGGCCGCAGGCGGGAGCCCGTGAGGCGGTTCAGCTCCTCCAGGATTTGCGCTTCCTTCTGGTACATCTGCGGGAGCAGCGGTCAGCGCCGGGGCGAGCCCCGGCTCCCGTTACCGCGGCCTCCAGTCCACCCCATGCCGGACCCCACACACCCTCCCCGGCCCCGCACCTGCTCCCACTCGGGTTTCGTGTCGTGCCGGTAGCCGAGCAGGTGGCACAATCCGTGGGCTGCCGTCACCTGCACGGGGGGCGGGAGCACAACACACGTGTTACCGACAGAGCCCCGCGCCCGCCTCGCTGCCCGCCACGCCCGAGCGGGGCTCACCGTCAGGACATCGTCAAAGTCCTCCCCGGTTTCGCAGCACTGCTGGTGGATGTATTCCACTCCTAGGAAGATGTCCCCCAGGTTGTACTCGTCGCGGCAACGCGGCCGCGGCAGCTCCCCCGCCGCCACTTGGTGGAACGGGAAAGAGAGGACGTCGGTGGGCTCCGGGCACTGTCGGTAGGCGCCGTTCAGACGCTGCATCAACGCGTTACTGGCGCAGACCAGCCCCACGTCGAAGCGGGAGGCGCCCAGGGCGGCGCGCAGGGCGCACACGGCACGGCGGAGCGGGGCCCTGCGCACGGGCACGGCGCGCTGCGCGTTCCGCAGAGCCACGCTCATGGCGGCGCCGCCACCAGCGGGGACCCCGCCCACCCAATGAGACTCCGCCTCTAGAGTCCCGCCCACTGCGGCGCCCACCAATCGAGACCCCAGCCCGCACAAGAGACCCCGCCCACCACGCCCACTAAGCAAACGCCCACAGGCACGCCCACAAGGCAGGTCCCACCTCTCTCCCCGCCTCTCCGGCGCTGCTGCCTTCGTAGCCCCGCCCACTTCCACTGGACTCCGCCCCATGGCTGGGCCCTCTCCCTCCCGCGCATGCGGGTCCCGCTTCTCCCGGCGGTCCGAGGCCGCTGCCGTGGTTGCAGCGATGTCGGCGCGGGGCCCGTTCCGCGGCCCGCCCTCCTTCCCGCCGCCGCTGCGCTTCGGGCAGCCCGCCGTGTTCGGTCAGGGCGGCGGCCCCGCCGGCCTCCCCTTCGCGCCCGCCGCCACCTTCGCGCCGCCCTACGCGCTGGGCCAGGCGCCGGCCCCGGCGGCGAACGCGGGATTCAGCTTCAGGCCGCCCACCAGCCTGGGCGGCTTCCCGACCTCCAGCGAAGCCTCGGGTGGCGGCGGCAGTGCCTTCGCGGCGCCCGAGTTCCGCTTCAAGGCGCCCGAGAGCGCCGCCGCCTTCAAGCCGGTGTCAGGCGGCGAGACGGAGAAGGGCCCGGCTGCTCCCGCTGCCTTTGCTTTCTCGTCGCCCTTCGGCTTCGCGTCTGAGACGGGCCCCGAGGCGGCGGTGGCGCGGGAGCCTTTCTCGTT
>VXBT01012415.1:21952-43014 GCA_013400235.1 Oriolus oriolus | reverse complement strand
TCGCCGCGGCGGGCGGCGGTAGGCGGGCGGGCGGCGGCGCCGCCGGAGAAGCGGGCGGTGGTGCTGAGCCGGCCCCGCGGCGGGATCCTGTTCGGCCGCACGCTGGAGGATCTGCTGCGCAGCCAGGCCCGCGAGCAGCGGGAGCGCGGGGACAGCCTCGGGGCTGAGCGGGGACCCGTCGAGGAGCCGCCGCCGGCCGAGGCCCGAGAGCCCGCCCGTGAAGGTGGGCGGGGGTCTGGTGGGGCAGCCCGGCTGACCGGGTTTCTCCCCGCTTGCTGACTGCTGTCGTGTTCCTTCTCGTTACAGATGCGGCCCCCGCCGCCCCTGCTCGCCGGAGCCGCGGCAGCGAGAGCACAGAGGGGCTGGGGGGGCTGCCTGCCGCCGAGCTGACGGCCATCCAGTGCAAGAACATCCCTGACTACCTCAACGACAGGACCGTACTGGAAAAACACTTTGGCCAGTTCGTAAAAGTTCGTCGCATCATGACCAGGCGTAATAAAAAAATGGCTGTTCTCCACTTTTTTGATCACGTGAGTATCAGAAGTGGCATAACTCTTGGGAGTGTTCAGCCTGGAGAAGTCTCCAGGGATGTCTTAGAGCCTCTTCTAGGGTCTAAAGGAGGCTTACAATAAAGAAGGAAACCAGCTTTTTACAGGGACCGATTGGGAGAGAACAAGGGGAAACAGTATAAACTAAAAGAGGTGTTAGGAAGAAATTCTTTGAAGGTGATGAGGCCCTGGCACAGGGTGCCCAGAGAAGCTGTGGCTCCCCCATCCCTGGAAGTGTTCAAGGCCAGATTGGACAGGGCTTGGAGCAGCCTGGTCTAGTGGAAGGTGTCCCTGCTCAAGGCAGGGGGCTGTAGCTGGAGGTCCCTTCCAGCCCAAATCAGTCTCTGATCCTATGAAGAAAGACCTAAATCTGAGTGCTTGGGGTGGGTCCAGCACTGATGAAAACTACACTCCTGTTTGTAGAAAAGCAGCATTTTTCATGGAGACCAGTTCAGCTGATTGCATGTAGGTCCTAAGGTTTAAAATACAGCAACCAGAATTTTTTGAGGATGGGTAAATATTTCTCTGGCAAAAACTGCGCTATGTGTTTCGGTGTTGTGATGCCAATAGGTTTCCATGCTCTGCTTTTGTTTTCTTTCAGGCCTCTGCAGCTCTTGCCAGAAAAAAAGCGAAAGAGTTGCACAAAGACATAGTAACATTTTGGCAAAAGAAGAAAACAAGTGAGTCTGTGTTTCCAGACTACTGGATGATGTATAAATAGTGTGCCAGCTGCTCTTTTTTCCCCCTAATGTGCTGAGAATGATACCTGAATTATCTCCGTAGTAGGAGGATACCATGGTTGAATCCTTAATGCAGTCACACAACAGCAACGGGGTGATCTTCAACTTTGTGCTTCTGTCCAGAAGTAGGATGTTCTTTGGGGACGTAAGAAAACGCAGTCTGAAATGCCTTGGTGCCTGCCTCTGGTCATGGACTGGGATGTGAGCTTCCAGCTTTCAGGAAAAGGTTCTGAGAACACACCTAAGGAAAGTGTCCTGAGAACCTCTGTAGTGTCTGCTGAAGTTGCTGTTCTGCCTATTAACAGTTAGACACTGTTTGAACCAGAAAAAAGAATGACCTACAGAGTTTAGATTCTAGATTCCTGGATTCCAGACTGTGCTTGGGATTAGGGCAAGAGGAGATTGTTCACTCCCCAGGGGAATACTTAAAATGTCAAGTGCTTCCCTTTCTCTAGCTCCATGAGTGCAGTGTGTGTGCCTGTGAGATCCTGGCCTGGGGGTGCACTTCAGCTGCCAGCAGATGAATGGTTCACCTCAGCTTTGACCAACCGCAGCCTTGCCTTCCAGAAAACAAACAGCTGCAGAGCTGTCTCCCTGAGAATTAACATCTTGAAGCAGCAGCTCTAGGGCTGCCTCTTTGCTTATGTCATTTTATCGTGGTGTTATGTCTGTGGCAGCATGTGTGGCAGCATTCTGAAATAACTATTCTGGGAGGGTTTAAGAAATCCAGCTGGTGGAAAAATTGTCTATGGGAGAAGAAATTCTCCCTTCTTGCAAGTGTTAACTCATGCCAACCTGAGTCTAAGCTTGGGTGTGTGAAATAAATACTTTCAGTAGGAGCACTGAGAATTGTGATTTATGCAGGTGAAATGGATTTCATATCCCATAGGGAGTTATGATTTGTGGATTATATCCCAAACCTGAGAGAACTTTGATGCAGTTGAGGATCAGACTTCATTTACTGATAATTACAGTTATTGCTAAGTGATACTTTATTGAAAAATACTTACTCTTTATAGAGCAATGACCTTGATAGCAATTGGTGGAAACTTGGTACGGCTTCTAGTGCGAGTTGTTGTGGAAGTTTTGCATGCATGTACAAAACTGGGAGTCTTAGTTTTCACCACCACCCCCATGGGGTCAAGAAAGAGCTGTTGCTTAAATTGCTTGGCAGGTACCTGGTTTCATGTTCATGTGTCATTTCAGGTCCAGCAAAAAGAGAATTTTCATCCAAGGAGAAGAAAGCGGGTGAAGATGAAGGAAGGCAAGGCAGTGAAGAGCAAAGCTATCAGCATTCCCCTCTTAGAAAACCTTTAATAAGATCCTCTGCCAGCAGTGTCATGCCTGGGAGAAGGTATGTCTTCTCCTCTGGGAATCTACCTGGCAGGAAAAGGGGAGCTTGGAGAAAAACGGTGATCATTGTGTGCCAAATAGTCACGCTCTCTTCAGGGAGGGTGCTTGCCTTCTTTTTGGGTTTGTCTGAGTTAGACACAGCTCTCACACTTTGTGAGAAGGATACTCCTAGTGGCTTATTAGGGTCTTTTACTTTGGATTTTGTTCATAAAAGCATGTATGAGGCATGAGGGAAGTGAACAAACAGTGCAGAGCCCAACTAGGACCGAGCAGTAATGACACTGTCTGTGGGCATGATTCAATGAGCTTCTCAAGCAAGCGGTTTCCTCTGGAGGCAGAGTTCTGTGGAATGAGAGTCTCCTTTTTGGAGTAGTTTGGATCATTGTCTCACTTCAAGTGAACAGTCTTCCTGGTTTGTAGCAGTCACAGGAGTGGCAAGGTTGATCTTTGTCATACCTCAATGGTGTGTCTAGTCTGACAAAAGTAATTTGATATATGTGGTCACATAATTATAAAATTAGTCATATGTTGAGAAGGAGTCAATGTTCCTTGATTTTAAAAGTATGTTTGTATCTGGAGCCTGTAAATCCTTTTCATAATCTCTGTTGCTATAGAAAGCATGTTGGATTTATCTCCACACCAGCAAGCCAGTTCCTAGCTTAAAAATACAAACTGCTGTGCTATAGTGATGCAAAATGCTACAAGAGCCATCCATTTCTGTCCCCTCTAAGACACTTTCAGTAAAACCTTTTCTGCTGCACAAAGGTTAGGACTTTCTCCACAATGCCAGAACTCTTGGCAGCGTTGTCAGGGCAGTGCTGAGGATTTAACCAGATTAACTCCCAGTGTTGGTGTTAGCTCAGAACAACCTTAGCACATCCATATGTTGACACATTTCCCTGTGAAGAAAATAGTCCTGTAAACAGATGCTGGCATCCTAAAGAACAGTGAACTGATTAAGACCAGGGCATGCACTAATGTATTATTATTGATAAAAAAGTCTTCTGTTTTTAGTTCTCCAGCAAAGAAGCCTGGCCTTCGAAAGGCGCTGCAGTTTGAAGCAGAGCTGTTTGATTCCAGTTCTGAAGGGCAGAGCTCAGAGGGCTTGGGAGCTTCGCTGTTGTCCCTCAGTAACCTGGTGGGATTGGTGGCTGAGACATCTGAAGAGAGATACAGGCTCTTGGACCAGAGGGACAAAATCATGCGACAAGGTAATTAACACAAGTTAATGAGTGTACCATCTGCTTCTCTGCTGGAAAGAAGCGCTTGGGCTTTTTGGCAAAGCTGTTGTGATATTATGGAAATGGCTTTAAAGAGTGTTTAATGTGGAACAGTCTGTAAAATACTCTCCTGGTGTATTATTTTTTGTATTTTTTTCTTGTAAAACACACAAATCTGTCTTACTTACTGCACATGCAATTTCTTGTGTAAAGGGAAGGGCAGAATGTTCATCTTCTGTGAAGGAGGGCACGTAGGGAGATCTGCACCTCTGCAGGCTCTTTAAAGAAAGTTACCCAAAGCCTTAACTGCATTTCATAGAACCACAGAATTGTTTTGAGTTGGAGGGGGCCTTAAAGCCCATCCAGTCCCACCCTCTGCCATGGGCAGGGACATCTTCCACTATCCCAGGTTGCTCCAAGCCCCATCCAACCTGGCCTTGGACACTTCCAGGAGTGGGGCAACTACAGCTTCTCTGAGCAACCTGTGCCAGTCCCTCTAGTGTTTGTCCAAATTCAAACTATTACACAGCTGAGAATTATTTCAAAAAATGTCCTTTTGTTTCACAGTGCTGGTTGTAATGCCTTCCATGCTGTTCTTGTAGTTTCAAAACTGATCCTACTTCTAATTTAAGATCTTATTTTTAATATTGACAAACTTCTTGTCCACTTAATGCAGAATTTTGAAATTGCTGTTCCTTAGGACACAAAACATTGGGTATCTTCTAAGAGCTTCAGTCTTCTCAGCAAAACTCTCAATATGTGCAATCCCTGGACAGGCCTCAGAGTGGGGAGAAAGCCATCCTTGTTAATTTCTGGCTGTATCAAGGTTTGAGTACAGCCTTGTGTGCTCAGGGCTGTTTTGGCACATCAGGGTAATAGCTTATCGTGAAGGAAAAAAACCAAAACCCAAGAGATGCTTCATGTTTGTTCAATTATTTCTTTTCTTTTTTTTCTTTTTTTTTTTTTTTTTAGCTCGAATAAAAAGGACTGATCTTGGCAAAGCAAAAACTGTTGTTGGCACTTGCCCAGACATGTGTCCTGAAAAGGAGCGTTACATGAGGGAGACAAGAAACCAGCTCAGCATCTTTGAATTGCTTCTAGGATCTGACAAGGTATGAGATTCCCAGGATATCAGTATGCCTGATGCTCACTGGAGCTGTCAGTGTTGTTTAGCTGATTACAGGGTTAATTCTGGTGTAGAAGTTCTGTAGGCTGTTTCATTATTACCTTTCAGTTCCCCATTGGAAAACAAGAATTGCTTTTTCGCTCTGTCATGTCTTTTATTTAGTTATGTAGAATGGTAGTTCTAAAGCTATAATTACATATTATATGTAATTATCTGTAACTATATATTGTCTTGAAGGTTATGAGTTTGAGACTAAGTCAACACTTCAATAGTCTGCTCCTTACTGACGTTAAAGGCATAGGTGGGATGAAATCTTTACTGCTGCAAGGTTGTACGTACTTCTCGGATTTTGATTCTCTTCCTCTTGCAGGTGGATCATGCAGCAGCAATCAAGGAATATAGCAGGTCTTCAGCAGATCAGGAGGAACCTTTGCCCCATGAACTGAGACCCTCTGAGGTGCTAAGCATGACCATGGACTATTTAGTGACAAACATTATGGATCAAGGGGAAGGAAACTACGGAGAATGGTATGACTTCGTCTGGAACAGAACTCGTGGAATAAGAAAGGTAAGCACTGTGGATGGAGAGGTTTGGTCATAAAAAGCAGAAGATCCCATCGTGCTGTAAAAAAGGGAAGCAAAAAGCAATAGTTGTTGAAATGTTTTGAATTGCAGAGTGACTCAAAGCACAGTGAAATGGCTTTTCCAGAGGCAGTGCCAGGTGACCGTACTCTTCAACTAGTTTAAAAAGACATGTAATGCATTCTTTATCGTTCTGCTAGGACATAACCCAGCAACACCTCTGCAACCCGCTGATGGTGTCTCTGATTGAGAAGTGCGCTCGCTTTCACATCCACTGTGCTCACCACTTGTGTGAAGAGCCCATGTCCTCCTTTGATGCCAAAATCAACAATGAGAACATGACTAAGTGCCTGCAGAGCTTGAAGGAGATGTATCAGGACTTGGCTAACAAGGGGGTTTACTGCAAGAGTGAAGCAGAGTTCCGAGGTTATAACGTCTTGCTGAATCTCAACAAGGGCGATATTCTCAGGTGGGAGCAAGACATCACTTGTTTTCTCTCTTTGCCTCTGGGAAGAATTGAGTTTAGAATTAAATCCTGACAAATTGTAATGCTCCTGATTTTAATTCCGTGCTGTTACAGGTTGCTGTTGAATTGTGATTGCTCAATATTGAAGCAAAAGGTTTGTCGCTGTCTTTTGTCTCCACAGAGAAGTTCAGCAGTTTCATCCAGAGGTTAGAAACTCGCCTGAAGTTAGATTTGCAGTTCAAGCTTTTGCTGCATTAAACAGCAACAATTTTGTGAGGTTTTTCAAGCTCGTGCAAGCAGCTTCCTATCTGAATGCCTGCCTCTTACACTGTTATTTCAATCAGGTGAGGAAAAGACAGATATTTTTTAAAGTATTAATGAGTAAGACAGTCTGGGATTTGGGGGGAAATCAGCAGAAAACTTAGTAGATATTGAGCCTTAAAAATAATATTGTTACTGCTTGCTCAGAAGTGTTAAAAATTTATCAGGAGCTTTCTGCAGTAGATATTGAGCCTTAAAAATAATATTGTTACTGCTTCTTCAGAAGTGTTAAAAATCTATCAGGAGCTTTCTGCTGTGATATGAAAGGCAAATACTGAAATGCTCTTTTTTTTTTTTTTTTTCCTTGTAATTGTGTACAAATACATGTTTCCCTGAAAAATAATTGGGAAGCAGAGAAGCAGTCCTGAGAGTCTTGCAAAGTAAATATGAGCCTGCACTTTCAGAAGCCCTTGCAAGGTGTTTTATCTGCTCAAGAATCACAAAGGGATATGCTCAGAACATATATCATGAAAGAGGAACAGAAACTAGAAAGCAAGTGCTTAGAATTTAAAAAGAAAGTTAAATCTAAATAATTGTTTCTGTGTATACTTGATGACAAAGTACTGGTGGATTTAAACATGATTTTCATGTTTAAAGTATGCTTTATAGTATATTTTAGGTTCTTTCCCAGTAGTTATGTAGCTTTTTCTTTTCTCCCAGATTCGTAAGGATGGTCTCAAATCCCTCAATATTGCCTACACTGTGAGCACCCAGAGAAGTACAGCGTTCCCCTTGGACCACCTGGTCCGCATGCTGCTGTTCAAAGACTGCGAGGAGGCAACTGATTTTATAAGTTACTATGGGCTGAGTGTATCAGATGGGTAAGTGTGAGGAAAATGATGCCTGGGGGGGTTAGCCTGATGCCAAGCAAAGGGGAGCTGCTCCTGAAGGTTGCATCCAGAGAAGGAACAGGCCAAGAACAGGGGATGGGGTCTCTGTAGGAAATGAGGATGCAGTTCTGCTTCTTGGGAAACTGGCATTGTAGTGATGCCTGTAGGGTGGGATGAAGCTGAACAGTGCAAACCGGCTGTTGGATGTTGGAGAACAGCAGCTCTTAGATGTTTGCCATGGAACTCTGTTAGGAACGTTCAACCAAACTTGGAATGTCAAGAGACTGGAGAAGGGAAACCCCTCGAGGGTGCCAGTTAGTGGTCTATTCCTGTCAGCAGTCTGAAACAGTAAGTTTCAGAAGTGGAAGCCTGTAGGTTACTGGAGCTTTGAGGATGTACTCCTGGTTGTTACTTTTCCCCAGGGGTTATGTGGAGCTGAATCGCTCGGCTTTCCTGGAGCCAGACGGATTACTCAAACCACGGAAATCCCTGTTTGTCAGCCAGAAGCTCACTATCTCTGTTGGGGAGGTTGTGAACGGGGGGCCCTTGCCCCCAGTGCCCCACCACGTGCCTGTGTCCAGCTTCAACGAGCAGAACAAGTACATTGGTGGAAGCACCTCTGTGGATCAGGCCAGCAGTAGCCAAAAACCCAGTGTGGAAGCAACAGGTGAGAGCAAACCTGCATTTTAGGTACTGCTCAGAACACACTGCCGAGTCAGCTCTGTGAGCAGGTTTATTGTACAGAGCAGAAACTGTTCTTGGCTCAGACATTGAAATTGCATGGGAATTTAGATGTAATGAAAGGATTACAGTTCAAGTCCTAAGAGAATCACAGAATGGTTTGAGTTGGAAGGGACCTTAAAGCTCATCTAGTTCCAACAGCCCTGACATGGCAGAGGCACCTTCCACTAGACCAGGTTGCTCAGGTGTATTTATGTATCTGTAAAAGCCAAGAACAACCTGATTATTAAAATGTATTTCCCAATTCAGGACATAGACTACTGATCCAAATTTCACCAACATAAATGAAATAACAAATGTTTGACTGCTTCAGAAAACCAACTTCCCTTGGCAGTTTGCATGTTTATATTTGCAGCTGCTTGTTGCACTGTGTGTATAAATATGTCAGTTTTCAGGTTAGCTGAATGTGTGCTTTTCTGTCCCTGTTGGAAGTACAGATAGCGTGTGTAGGTGCCAGGTGTGCCTGACTTAAAACAGTTGCTTTGCTGGAAATACATATGCTTGCTACTGTAGGTGATGTGCAATTAAATTTTTAATTGTTTTGTATAAAACATTCATAAATATAAAATAGTTTTAATGATATATTTTTAACTTTAGGGCAACAAGCTGCTGTTACGGATTTATTTTATGACCTGCTGAGTTTTATCAGACAAGCCAGTATTTTGAAGATAAGATCTGCTTCTGTTTGTGAGTGATCTGGTTTCCTTAATTTTTCTTCTCTCCCCTCTCAAGAAGGAAGAGTGGAAAGCAGAGGTGTAGATTTAGAGGCCACCGCAGTCAGAGTCCAGCCCCCAGCTCATCTTCTGCCCTCGCTGTTGCCTCGTCAGCTGGTGCCAGTCCTGCCTCCTGCACAGCCCATCCCCCAGCCTGCTGCACAGCCTGAGCCTCCCCCTTCAAAGCCTCATCCTGGCTACTCGGACACGGTAGGAAAATATCTGGGAAAGATCTGTGAAATATAATAAAAGGTAACCAAGTTCTTAGGGTATTTCATTTTTCTGGAATGTGCACGTATGTCAAATGAGACACGACAAAGTGTTTTCTTGTGGGTACACGACCATTAATGCTGGGTCTTGAATGTGTACCCTTAGTACCTGCGCTGTTTTTCTCCCTCCCACATAAGCTTTTGTGTGCTGATGCTGAACCAGTCTCAATGTCTCATTGCTTTGCACAGTCCAGTTGCTGTATTCTACCTAGATAGTGGTAAGTTTCAGTGAAGGTTAGACCTGATCATTTGGAATTAAATCAGCTAGAATGAAAGTCTAAAGTAAGAAAATAGAAGTCTCACTCCTTAGTCATGATTTCCTAAACTGACTTGCCCGGATTTAGTACAAAAGTCTGCTTTTGTTTCTGGGCTGTTACTAACCTTTTAGATAGTCTAAATAGTCTGAAGTTTGCAGGCTGTTGTGTTTGGTCAAGTTGGCTCAGTTTGTAAGCAGAAATAGAGATGATGCCGTGAATTACAGTCAGTTAAGCAAGGCTGGAGAGCCTTACTCCCAGTTTACTCCCAGTTCAGTCGTGAGAAGGACTGCACCTTGGTTCAGCTGCTTCCTCTGCTGTGTTGCAGGACATCGCCGAAGTGGTGGACGGGCTGGTGCACGATGTCCTCAAAGGAGAGTGCAGAGAAGTGGGCAGAGCGGGAGCAGCTTACGTGGCTGCTGCCATTTGGTAAAGAGCATTTATTGCTGGTTCTCCTGGAGTCTGCCACCACAGCTGCCCCTTGCCGTAGCAGCACCATGTGTGAAGATGGTAAAACTAAGCACTGCCAGGTCTGTGGTGGAGACCGTGTTACTGATGCAGTGGAAGGGAAAGCAGACCTTTCTTCAGATGTCTGTCACATCCCAGCTCTAGCCTAAGGGAAGGCTGACCCAAACCTCTGGAAGCTTTGCCTGGCAAGAAACCTCTGTCATGGAAGGGAAGGTGCCCAAAGTGGGACAAGAGGAGCAAGTCCAGATCTGGCTCCTTCTCTGATTCTCATGAACATTTCCTCTCCAGGGCAGTCGGTAGAGTTGTAGGTGTGGGATGTGGCCCAAACAGTTTTTATTCCACCAGTGTTTGATAATTGCTGAATGGGGATGGCTGACCCAGACTGACTAAAGTCCGTTCCATCTGATGTCATGGTCAGCAATAAAACTGGGTTAGAGGAAGAAGCTGGAGATCTGTGGCTTTCAGGGTGGACATTGATTGGATACTCTCTGGGCATTGCTCTTCCCATGGGAAGTGATGACTGGCTACATTTACTTTGCTTGATGGGGGAGTGGGGGTGTTTTCTTTCTGTATTACAGTTTATTTATTTCCATCCATGAGTTTTCCTCTTTTCCTTCCTACTTTCTTCTCTGTCCCAGTGTGGGGAGGGGAGTGAGCCAGTATCAGTGGGGGTGCTTGGCTAATGGCTGGAGTCAGCCCACCGCAAAGAGCAAGGTGTGGCTGAGAAAAGCATAGACTTGGGGCTTTGCATGAAAACCTGGCCTTGAGAAGAGATTTGCTGTTTCTGCATAGTGCCTCAGAGGCCACTGTGGAAGAACTCGTGACTGAAGTGATGGGGGAGATCCTCAGAGAAGTGGCTGGAAGTGTGGTCAGTGTGGAAAGGCAGCGTGTCCAGGAGGAACGGCGCAGAGTGGAGGAGGAGAGGTGAGGCACTGCTTTGGCTGTGGGGCAGGGTAGGCTGGGTACACCTTGGACAACATAAGGACAGCTGGTGCCAACCTGAGTCCTTGTGCTCAAGCCCTGTGTCTTTCTGCCACAGTAGCACAACAGTCTCAGCTTGAACTCCCCTGGCACTGTGGAGGCAAGGTTCCCCTCTGCATTCAGTGATCTGCTGGTCAGCATTTTGGTGGCCTCAGAGCCATTGTTAAAATGGTGGGTGGGAATTTTAGGAACTTTTATTTACCCAGAGCTTCCAGAAAGGGACATGCATCCTGGCCCTGCTGTATGCAGGAACTTTTCCTTCTGAATGAGCTACTTGTTTGTAGCTTATTGGGGTAAGAATAAATAGAATCCTAGAATGGTTTGGTTTGGAAAGGACCGTAAAGATCATCTAGTTCCATCGTAGCCATGGGCAGGGATGCTACTTACTAAATCAGGTTGCTTAAGGAACCCCATTGTCATCTGTGGTCTTGAGGGAAACCTGGCTCCATGCAAAATTGTTTATTTAGAAACCAGATAGTGAGAAATCAATTTTAGGTGAATTAGCTGTTTGACACTGTGTGTGGTGCTTGTTTAACTAAGCAGCAGGTTTGCCAGTGTAAATTTTTTCACTTGTGTAAATCTTCTCTCTGTCCTTCCAGGCAAAAGCAGGAAAGAGAAGAGTTAATAAAGCAGTTGAGTCAGTTGGTGGGCATGGAATTAATGGAAGAAGTAATAAAGGAGAGCATTAAGGAAGCTTCAACCACTGAGTTAAGGTATGTGCAACGTGCTGCATGCTGGTGTTTGCTTTCCCAGATGTTTCTTGCACATGATGGACTTCCCTGTTTGCATCTCAGCCAATTGAATTGGCATTTACTGGAAGTCTTCACCTCAGCAGAGTCTTGGTTTGTTTTATTTGGAACCAGATGTGCCTTAGAAAGAGACCGGCAAGCCCGGATTGCCCGGTGTTCCGAAGAAGTGTGTGGCCACCTCATGGAGCTCTTTCTGGAGGATGAGATTTTCCAGATTGCCAAGGAAACCCTTCAGGAGCTCCAGTGTTTCTGCAAGTATTTACAACGGTGAGTTACCACCCTGGGACTAGCTGCTTCTCTTGGGAGCACTGGCATGGAGCAGTTAATAGAGATGGAACTACAACTGTTTGGTTGTGTTCTATTTGAGACAGTTTTTTCTGTCTTATCTCCATGATAAGGGTAGACCTTACAGTCTTAGTACCAGCCTCTGCTAAATTACTGTATGTGGGGAGGGGATCACACCCTTGTTGTAGTCAGGTATTGAGCTTGGCAGGAGATTCCAGCTTCATTCTGCCTAGAAACTTGTAATATTTATCCTTGTATTCTTTCTGTTGATCAGTGGTTTTCCTGGACACCTGCTCAGTGTGTTGTGGTTGTTGTGCTGTCCATTGTACAAATATCTGATGACAAAGGTCTGCAGAAGAGTTCATGAATGTGACCTATTTATCTGTTATCTTCCAAAGCTGGAGGGAAGCAGTGGCAGCTCGGACAAAGTTGAAACGTCAGATGAGGGCATTTCCAGCTGCTCCCTGTGGCTTGGATTCCAAACATCAGCTGAAAGCACTGTCCCCCAGTGCAGAGTGGCCTATAGCCATGGAGAACTTGTGCAAGAGATTCGTAAACCTGGGGAATGGAGGAAAGCTGGGAATCTCTTGCACGAGGTAAGGATACTTCCAGTGGCATCAGTTTGCAATCTGGTTGATTTTAGGAAGATAAGTTACCAAAAATTCTTCCATTGTGAATGTTAGTGGGTTTGCAGAACTGTTTGTTCTTAAATAGCTCCCAAAGGACTTTCTCCACAAATGCCATGACCAAGATGGAAAATCCAAATAAATGCTTCTATTAACAGCAACTTTCTGAAGCCTCTGTAATATTTCCCAGGCCTCAGTGTTTCTTAGATTTGTTTAAAGTACCTGTTTTATACCAAAAAATACAGCCAAGAATATTTTGTTTCCAGATTGAACTGGCTGAGAAACAAGACAGTGCATGAAATTAAAGTTCAGCACTTCTACCAGCAGTTGGTAAGGTAGGCTGGGGTTTGGTTCTTGTTTTCTTAAGAAGCAAGCTGCAACAGATGTGCCAGAGATGGCAGAAATGGGCAAAAGGTACGGCTAACCATGCCTGAATGTCCACTTGCAGCTTTGCTTCTGGGAGTATTTTGGAATAAGGGGAACAGGAAAGTCATAGAACCATAGGACAGTTTGGGTTGGAAAAGACCTTAAAGATCATTTTGTTCATTCCATTCCCCCACCATGGGCAGGGACACCTTCCACTAAATTAGTGGTGTAATTCCCGGTGTAATTTTAAGGATCTGATGGGTATTATGGGGTGTGATTTTGTACCTGGATGGGATGGGGTCTCGGATGGACTATGGGGGGAGAGGAGTAAAGGACCTATCAGAGACCTGGCTTGTGGCAGGAAAATACTGTTTGAGATGTCTGAAGTGCAGCAGGAGGTCTGGCTTCCCATGGCTCCTCATGCTCTCCAGTGGCCTGGGTGTTGTGTTGGATCAGTGTGGAAGTAAAGCAGTGCACATGTGCTCCTGAAATCCCCAGAGTAAGGCTCGTGTATCAGATTTAGCAGCTGCAGTTCCTGAAGGATGAGCAACAGATCTAAAGAATTAACTGAACAGTCACTACTTGCAGTATTGTAACTTCCTCAGTGCAAGACAGTCATTCCTCAGGTGGGAAAGAGCCCTGGGGTGGATCTTTTCACCAGTTTTTTGTCTCTCTCTAAGTGATTTAGCTTGGACTCCCCTGGATCTCGTCTCGTTAATCACAGAACATATTCCAGTTCAACAAGAACAGGTTTTTTGGAAGGCACTCTTGGTTTTGCCCAGTGATGATGAATATTCCAAGGATGATCCCAATAGGTAGGTTGAAGAGTTGACTGCCGGGTCCCTTTCTCAAACAGGGCAGACTTCTTTCATTTAGGTAGAAGAAGATTAGTAATACACAGTCCTTGATGTAATTTTGCCTGTACCATGTCAAACTTCCAGCTTGTTTTTTTTTTCCTCCAGAGCACTCTAAACAATATAGCTGTAATTTATTACAGTGATCTGTATTTTCTAACATTGTTTGATTTCTTTTGCTCATACTGAAAATAAAACCTTGATAGATGATAACTTCATGAAAATTTATAGCTATTTATTAGGGCTAGTTATCATAACCTAAATATATAGAATTATGATAGATTGTGGTGTCTTAGAGGTGCTGATATTAAAACCCTAAAATGCCAGTATTGACAACAAAACCCCCCAAAGCCCTCCTTTTTATTTGCTAGGATACTGATGGATTGGTTGAAAGCCAAGTTTATGGGAGAGAAAATCTGTGAGAAAAACGTTTCACATACAGACGGCAAAATTCAAACACTGACGTTGTTTAGTTCTCCTGGCATGCAGGGCAGCAGAAGCATTAAAGTCAGTGTGTGTATAAAGGTAGGTGAGAACAATTTCATGATACCTAAGAGGCCATAAAAGCAGGGTGGGCTCTTTTCCAGTGGATATTGTGTCCTGTCAGATGGAGGGAGATGATACTGGGAGGGATAGGGTTGTTGAAAAGGTCTGAAAAAAGATAGATTTTTTTCTTTGTTTTCAATCAGCTGAGAAATACCTGCAGTATCATCAGTTCCTGGTCCCAGAGCAGGTGGTGAAGGGCACTTCTGTGCTCAGCTCATCTATCAGACACATCCATGTTGGCGTGACAACAGCTTGTCATCTTAGGCTGTGTAGAGCTCCTGGAAAAGGATGTCAAAGCTGAATGGCAGTGACAATAAACTGCAGATTTTGGTGTGAAAATAGCTTTGTTTAGCTACATTACTGTTGTCATCTTTGTTGCCTGTCTAGGTGGCACATGGTGCACTCTCTGACTCAGAGCTTGATATGGCTGAGACACAAAAGGACTTACTTGGGACCAGTGGCCTTGTTCTTCTCCTGCCCCCCCGAGTTAAGAGTGAAGATGTTGCAGAAGATGATGTTTACTGGCTTTCAGCTTTGCTGCAGCTGAAACAGCTGCTTCAGGCCAAACCTTTCCACCCCATAGTTCCCTTGGTGGTTCTAGTCCCCAGTCCGGAAGAGGAGGCCGTGGAGAAAGAAGTAGAAGATGGTATGTAATTATTTTTGTGTCTTGAAAGTATGAATGTTTAGGGCTGCCCCAAGTTGTGTACAACACAAGTAGAAGTGTTGTGGTTGGTGCAGGCTCTCAGTTACATCATCCAGTAAAGGGAGAGGCTGTGAAGTACAGCGTTTCCCAGAGCTTTCCTAAAAGTCTTGAGGCCTTAAGAGCTCACCAGTTTTGGCTTCCAGTTTTCCTTCACACACAGTAATTGATCCTGAGAGCCTGTGGGCAGAGATGGAAGGGAGCAGCAATGCAGTGAATGTAATGCAGAGCATGTGGTCCAAAGACTTGCATTCTTTCTCTGTGTACATGATGAATTTTCTTATTTTCTAAGGTTTGATGCTCCAGGACTTGATTTCAGCCCAGCTTATTTCAGACTACACCGTTGTAGAGCTCCCAGGCTCTGTCAATGACTTAGAAGGCACCAGAAGGGTAAGAACAGCAAGATGCAGAAATTATTTTCCGTTATTTGTGACTGTTCTGTTTTCACTGACCAGAGATCGGTGGCATTTGCCACAAAAAAAAAAAAAAAAATGTAATACTGAAAACTGCACTGAGACCAAAATTCATGGATTACCTAAACCCACTCTTGTCAGCCCTGCCTGTGTTGCTGTCCAACAGAGGAGTGCTGGTGGAGGGCAAACCTTTTTATCCTTTAGCTCTTAGACCTAAAATGCAGAGGACCCTTTGTAGCTCTTCTGGCTGCTGTGAGATCACCCAGAGTTATCCCATCTTGGTGGATGGCACTGAGATGCCTCTATCCTCTCATGTTCTGTACACAAAGAAGACAGTACAGATCTCTCCCTGACAAGCCCAGAGTGATGCTCCCCCACAAACCTTCACAGCTTAGGTCTGCACTTCAAGGACTGCCATGATCAGACATGGTATAGTCACCCTGGACTAATTTCTGTGAATCTGTCCAATTTTTCCTGGATAAGTTTTCAACAACCCCAGCATCCTGCAGTAGGGAATTCCACTGCATACCTATACCTCATGTGAACAGCCTCTTTTTTGTCTGTTCCTGAGCCTGCTGTGTGGAAATTCAGTTTGTGGCCACCTAGTTGGAGGATTATTGTTGCAAATATTGGTATGATGATACCTGATTTATTGGCCTTTTGCTGCATATTCTCTTGGAGAGTGTTACTCAAACTTAGGGTTGCAATATTGAGTCCTTTGTGTCCCAATCACTGCAGAGCAGTTTCCAACCCTCCCTCTTTTGTGTGTCATAGGTCTCTGCAGCTGTGGGCTGGCTGGTGTCCCAGTGTCCTGCCTCCCTCGAGCTCTGCAGCCAGACCCTTCAGGAGTACATTGAGGATGGGATTGATGGAGAATTTGGCAAGCGTTTCTACCATGACTGGAAGGAGAGGCGTTTAGCTGGGCTGCCATCCCAGGAACCTGGGGTCATCATAGAGCTCTACAACAGCGTGCTGCAGTTCCTGTCAGATGTGGTGTCCTCAGAGCACCTTTGTGACTTGTCATGGCCTGTCACAGAGTTTTCAGAAGCTGGGGGTAACAAGGTATTGCCTCACCTGCAGTGGAACATGCCAGATCACCTGGCCTGGCTGAAGAAGGCTGTGCTGTCCTTCCAGATCCCATACCTAGACCTGCCTCCTTTACGTGGTAGGTACTTCACACTCTGATATCTTCTTGGCAGCATGTTGTCCTCCAAGACGTGCCTGTGCAGTGTTGGTTCTGTCACAAATTCTTGCAACTTACTTTTGGTTTTTTTGTTCCACAGCTCCGTGGCGTCCTGTTTGCCACATGATTTTTCAGTATGTCTCGCAGATTGCAAGTTCTTCCCACACTCAACCACTGATCCAGTCTCAGGTAGAGAATCTGCTGAGCAAAACTTACCAAAACTGGAAAACCAGAACAACTGGGAACTCTGATGAAGATGGACCTTCTGTTGATGAGATCCCTTGGGATTGTATTTTGGCAGTCTGCATTGATCATAAACTGAGAGACTGGAAACCACCCAAACTGCCTATTGCTCCAGGTATTGTGTTGTCCTGCAGCATGGATGATGTTTCTTTTGTGATGGTATTTAATACACTGCCAGTGGTATGCCTTTACATATGGCAGCAAGTGATGTGTAGCAGGGAGACAGCTGTGGTCTTGCTGTGTTTGTGTGTGTCTTCTCTTTGGAGTGTGTATTTAGTATTGGTTGTGGCTTGACTTAATCCTGTGACTACAAATGTGGCTCTGGTCAAAGTCTTTCAGCCCTGCCTTCTCAGTGGGAGAGGGTTTGCATTTAGCAAAGGCCAAGAGTTACCCCTCAGAAGCTGTGTCAGCAGGGAGGGCAGGCTGCCACAGTTAATTATCACTTCCATTGATTAATGAAGTTTGTCCCAGGCTCTGTTTGGAACCTGTTTGAAAGTGAACAATCACTTTTCTCCCAAGTTGCCTTTTTAATACTGAGCTTCTCTTCTTAAGGAGAGAACCTGTGCAAATGATAAACATTGGGCTTGGGTTTATTCACAGAAGCAGTAAGTAAAGACGGTCAGATTCGTGTGTACTTCTTCAAGGAGCATTTAAAGAACTACACTGTGCCTTTCTCGTGGGATCAAGCCAGGCTGCGGACACAGGAGGACATCCGACAAGGCCACGAGAGGTGAGGTGGCCTGCACGGTGCTGAAAGCCAGCATTTGGCATCTTCCCAGGACCTGCTTGTGTACATCTCCCTAAAACGATGTACAAGCTGTGCTGAAACAGGGTAGTAAGTAGATTTTATTTGTACAGGGTTACTCGGCTCTCAGAGAAAGGATTGCTTGGGGAGTGCTGAAAGTGTCTAAGTGGAGAAATTAACTTCTGCCAAAAAAACCTGGTGCTGAGGCTTTGGAGTTAGGCAAAGCATGGAGGGAAAATAGTGTGAGTCAGAAAATGCTAGATAGGTTGAGGGGGAAGGATGACTTAGAGCTGTGTGGCATTGAAGTATGTGAGATGTCAAGTCTAGCTCATTTCCCTAGCCTTGTTCAGAGGGAAGCCACTCTCTTCCCTGTTGGAAGCTTAGCTCCAGCTCTGCTGTGTAGTGGGTGATGTTTGGGGTGAATCCTGTGCTCCTGTCAGATTGGTTCCTCTCTAATGCCATGCACAGGTAGTGGTGTGTTGGACCCTGGCACATGGGCATTATTTCTCCAAATGATCACTTCTCACTCCCAGGTATTTCCAAGCTTCAAGCTAATAGGGAAAAATCAACACATATACCAATTCACGTGTTTTGGTTTGTTGTTTTTTTCCTCCCCCCTTCAGGTCAAAGCTAAAATTTCCCAAGTCTTTTAAGAAACCCTACAGCATCTCCATGGTGCCAGATCAGTATGGCTCTGGCATGAGCATGCTGCCAGGTCAGAAAGTGAGCATTCCCAGCACAGATGAATTCAGAGACACATCCTTGGCCCAGGAGCGTCTGTTGGCACAGTTGCAACTGGAAAAAGTAGAAAACAAGAGGTAAGTTCCCAGAGCAGCATCTTTTCCTTGCAGCTCCAGCCCACGGTTGTCAACAATTTGTAACTTGTATGGAATAGGAAGTTAAACTGTGCTAGAAAGGAGCCCAGACTGTCTTGAGCTCCATCTGATTTCATCTAGCACATCACTGCAGTTCTCTATTGTCTCCTTCTTGCATCATGGGAACAGTCCAGGATGGTAGAAGTTCTCGGAGCTCTCGGGAATGTTTGGAAGCTCTATGGTCAGTCACGCCACCAGAACTGAAGCAGTACAGTGTGTACAGTGGTCTGTGTGTCCCCCAGTGTCACAAATGTCTATAAAGTCCTCTCTGGGATGTCAGTTTGTAGCAATGCAGATCACAAAGGTGAAGAACTAAAGCTTTTGAGGTTGGTCCAAGAGGTTTTTGTCTCTTCTGCCTTCCCATAAGTTGAGTCTCTTCAGTCTGTGTGGCTCCTTTCTGTACCACAGTCTTCTGTGATGGATTTTGATAGTTGCAGTGGGGTACATCAGACTGTTTTGAATATTGCTGTGGAGATCAGATGCTTCTGAACCCAAAAAAATCCCTGTAAGTGTAACACACTGGTTACAGGGACAAAGCCAGGCTGCCATCTGACTGGTGCTCTTGCCCTTCCCATCCAGGTTTGAAGAACAGCTGCACCGATATCTAGCTGAGGACATGGAGCCCCTTGGGGATCTCTTGGGTCTTCCTCTCTACCTCCCCCAGTCTCTGCTCTCCACCACAGCTGCCACCTGCCCCTTGGTGAAGAGTCCTGTGTCAGCTGCTCAAGAGGTAAGAGAAGGTGGTTCTGAGCTAAACTAAAGCTCTGAGGAGTGCAGTAGCTGCAAAACCTGTAGTGGGAATTACCTTGGGAGAAAATCTCAGTCTCATCTCTTTTTCTTCTGCCCAGGCTGGGAGTCAGGAGGGACACAAGGTTCCGGAACTGGAGCGAAGCCCTGTGCTTTCGGACAGACTCAAACACTTGCAGCAGCTCCTCAGAGCTGCCAAGGAGGCTGAGGCTGCCTCCGAACTCCACCTCTCTGCTCTAGTGGACATGGTGGACATTTGAGGCAAGCTGAGACACAGAGACTCAGGAAAAAAATCCAGGTCCAGGTGATTGAACAGATGCGCTCCTGGGGCACGTTCTAGAACAAGCAGGTGTTCTCCTGGGACAAGAACACGGAGTAGCTGTGGGGCTTGGGCCCTTCTCACATGGCTGCTGCATTGCACTGGGCCAACATGTCATGGATGGTCTGGGACTCCCTCCTCTTCTGCCCCACAGGCACAGAGACGAGTCACATGCTTTTTCCTGGAAGACCTCAAATGGCAGTGGTGTTTTTTCTTTCTCCCAGCTCTCATTGTGGGTAAACACAGCTTCATCAGGTTCAGCTGTAGGGTAGCACGGGTCTGTGGGAACATTGGAGCAATTGCTCTCCATAGACACATTGTCTGAAATGTTGTCTCAGTCTGTGCTTCCTTCATGCAGGAACTGCCTTGCAGCAGCACTGTGGTTTGAAGTTCCTGTTCTGTTCCCAGGAATGTCAAAACTATCATTCTCAAGTTGGAGCAGTACTTGGCCATGTTTTCATTTGTACTTCTTTTTGCTCAGTGCAAATCCAGAAGGATTTTTGTTCTTCTGGGTCCAAGTTCTATTTTATTCAGTGTTTTCAGCATTAAAAACAGGTGTGAGGTGTTTATTCCACAGATTCCATGTCATGCTGGAAAACAGCAGTCTTCAGTAAACAGCTATGGAGAAACAATTTTCTTTTTTTTTTTTTTTTTGGAAGAGCAGATTGCCTGCATTCTCCAGCATTTAAAAACCTTTGGAAGTTGAAGGCCTTTGGTTTTAGTTGAATTCCCAGTAAATAATATGAAGATGTACTTAATGTCTGCAGTACTCCTATACAGCTAATCTTTCTCTTACAAAATCAGCAAATTTTTCTCAAACAAAGCCTTCTGCCTGGTGGAATATAAATTACTGCATTTAACTGATTATCTTGTGTGCCCAGCCCTGGCTGAAATCCTCAGTAGTCTGAAACTGTCGACTGCCTTCCAAAAAAGTAATTTTACAGTTTTAAAAAATAACATTTCATTTGTATTATTTGTCTTAAACCCAAAATAGCTATAGTAGCTTAATGCTAAGTTGAAATAAATTTAAATTGGAAAGTGTGTGCTTTGAGGCTGTTCCTGCTCCACGTGCTTTTGCTGGGCTGAGTTTTGTTGAGTTTAACTGGTTCCATGTGAAGGGAAGTCTGTGCCCTGCTTTTGATTTTCTCAGTTTACCTGGAATTCAGCTGTCGAAACCCAACAGAGCTTTGGGAGTGTGGCTCATACCATTTGCTGTAAACTGTGTTTTGTACTCAATAAAATTTTTAGTGTCTCAAAAGGTGCCTCGTTCCTCTGTAAAAGCTCATGATAGGGGATGCTCTCAAAGAGGGGGGGGTGGCTGCTGTCTCTTACCCAGGGCGGTTTCTGGGGTACCAGTGCAGGGGGAGGTGGTCTCACTCCCGGCCCCCCCATATCCTTTATCTGTGGATGGAGGACTCGGGCAGCAGCAAAATCTCGACGAGGGTGGGATTCGAACCCACGCGTGCAGAGCACAATGGATTAGCAGTCCATCGCCTTAACCACTCGGCCACCTCGTCCCGCCGCGCGCCGCCCGCGCCTCCGCCCGCCCCGCGCTCGTGAGGGCCGGGCCCACTCGGAACCGCCCTCGCGCCTCCGCCCGCCCCGTGCCCGTGAGGGCCGGGCCCACTGGGGACCGCCCGCCGAGAACCGCCCGCCCCGCGCCCGTGAGGGCCGGGCCCACTGGGAACCGCCCGCCCGCCTCGCGCCTCCGTCCGCCCCACGCCCGTGAAGGGTCCCGCCCCGTGGGAACGGCCCGCCACGGGAGCCGGACGAAGGCCTCGGTAGTGTCCGGGCCGGGC
>VXBT01012415.1:166-13523 GCA_013400235.1 Oriolus oriolus | reverse complement strand
CCCCGGCTCGTTGGTCTAGGGGTATGATTCTCGCTTAGGGTGCGAGAGGTCCCGGGTTCAAATCCCGGACGAGCCCTTCTTTTTACACTCCCACTGCTGACCGCGACACAGCTCGGCACACTGCAAACGTGGCCTCACCGTCCCACTCGCCACCTCCGCCCCGGCCCGCAGGCCAGCCGCCCCACACAGCCGTGGCACAGCTCGGCCCCTTTCCTGGGCTCTGTGCCTACAAAATCACCTCCCTGCTCTGCCCCGCAGTTATTCCCCCTCTTCCAACCCCCTCACCAGCCCAGTGACACCTGACGGACCCCCAGTGCCTGCAAAGCCCTGAACCCCCTTTCCCCAGCTTGGGCGGCACGGGAAGGCAGCAGAGACACGGCTTTTCTCGGAGTGAGGAGAACGCCAGGGCAGAGGCTGTGTCAGGGGGATGTAGCTCAGCGGGAGAGCGCTTGCTTTGCATGCAAGAGGCCCTGGGATCAACCCCCAGCATCTCCACGTCCTTTTGCCTCTCCAGACTCCTTCCTGATGGATGCAGGGCTGGCAGAGACCCCCAGATCTCTCAAAAAAATCCCTGAGCTGCCTGTGGGCACGTCTGACCTGGGATTGTCTCCTGGCACCCCAAGGCAGGCAGCAAGGAAATGGCTGTGCAGATTTCTCTCCCTGCCCAGGTGCTGCAGGCTGTGGAGGCACCCAGTGTCCCATCCCCACGGGGCTCACGGTGTCTCTTGGGGTGACCACTGTCTTTGGGTGACCATTGGTGCTGGTGGGAGCGGCCAGAGAGGGAGATGAGACTGAGGCTGTCACCTCGGGGCAGTGTAGGGTGGCAGCTGGCACAGATCTACCAGGGCGAGGGGAGGGGGCAGCATGTCCCTGTAGGGCCTGGGGACCCCCAAACCCAGCTGGCGCTGCTTGCGGGATGTGTTGGGCTCTCTGTGCCAGGGGCTTGAGTCAGCACTAGGGGCATTCCCAGCAGCAAAAAGAGATGAGGTTTACAGCTGGGGAACACCAAACCTGAGGCATCAGTGTGGGACATGGGGGAAGAGCAATGGGCAGAGGGTCAGGTGTTTTCAGGAGCACTCAGTGTCAGCAGGGCCAGTGGGCGCCATGGCTCAGCTGGTCAAAGCGCCTGTCTAGTAAACAGGAGATCCTGGGTTCGACTCCCAGTGGTGCCTCAGCCTGGGGGGCTATTTTTCCTCGCTGTCCCAAACTGGGGGCACTGCTGGGGGTCTTTGTCCTGCTCTGAGCACTGTCAGTCCCCAGCACTCTGTCCCCAGAGACTCTACTTTGGGACTAAAATGTTTCCTTCTGCTTCCTCTCCCTTCCCTCCTCACAGTGGAGAGATGGTCCAAACTGTTCCCAGAAACCAGGGAATTTGGGAAACCAGAGATACATTAGATGCTGTCTTGACCCCCACCATCTTCCTTCCCTATTACTCTGCACAACTGGTGCCGAATCATGTAGGAAAACCCTCTGGACACAGGTTGGGTGTGGGTGAGTAATGGAGATGCCTGGTGCATGCATTTTCATGGCAACAATAAACGCCACGCTGCCCTTTGCCACCCCATGAACACAGAAGGGAACAGGGAGAGGCAAATGAGTCACAAAACAAGCTTGCTTGTCTCCCTGCCCTGCTGTGACAGGGGCTGCCAGGGCTCTGTCTGCCCAGCCTTGCCCCCCAAAGGACACCCTGAAAAACCAGCCTCAGTTTTGCTGTCTGTGGGCAAAAAAAAAGCAAAAAAAAACAAAAAAAAAAAAAAATCTGCTACAAAAAATTATGCTAAAAAATTGTGCTAAAAAAAGGGGCTGCCACAGGGGACGAGGTGGCCGAGTGGTTAAGGCGATGGACTGCTAATCCATTGTGCTCTGCACGCGTGGGTTCGAATCCCACCCTCGTCGGGTCCCCAGGGGCCCCTCACCCAAAGTAGAACTTTTGGTGCAGCCCACCCAGTATCCTCCTGCTCTCCGTGTTTTGCTTGGCTGTGTCAACACACATCACATCTTCCCCTGGGCTGCTGCTCCCAGGGGCTGAACCCTGGTGGCTCAGGGACTGGCGTGGCCCTTCTGTGCAATGCCCTACGGGAGCAGGGTGCTGTCACTGTCCCCCTCCGTCCCCTGTGCCCACCTGAGCCCACCTGCCAGCCTCTCTCCTGCCATCCCTTCGCCTCTTCTCCAGAAGCATTGAACTGTAGGCAAGGAAAGTCAGGACTGGGCATCCCTGAGCATCCCCAGGAATGCTGATGGGAGCCAAAAGCTGCCCTGGCCGTCTCTGCCGTGTCCCAGAGGTGCTTGTTCTGAGGATGGCAGAGCTGCTGTGCGCTGGCAGCTCCTTGCCTCCATCCTGTGCCTGCAGGAGTACTCACAGTGGAGATTCCTGGAGATGGGAGAGCAAGACCTATGGCAAGATGAAGAGGAAAGATGTAAAACTGCCTCTGAAATCTCAGTGGTCTTGCAGAGAGGGAAGCCCTGCATTCGGCAGTGCTTCGAGGCACCTGGGGAAAGGCATCATGCCAGCCTTGCCAGTGCCTTCCCTTCTCCCACCGACTCCTCTCCACTAATGAGGATGTGGCCAAGCAACGCCATGGCTTCAAGGCAAGGTGAAGATGCTCAGGCTTGGCTGCCCACACCTTTCTGACCTTCCCTGTGGCTACACTTCCTTCCCATGCCTTGGGCAGATGCCCCTGCGGACCAGTGAGGAGCTGCTTCCCTCCATCAGCTTCTCCCAAGTCAGAAACCATGATCAGGCTGCAGGGAAACACCGGCCCCATCCCATTCCACTGCCATGAGATGCTGTGGTGCTGGGCCAGCTCTGCCATCCCAGGAAAGGCCAGGTGCCCTGCAAGGGATCTGTGGGAGATTTCCTGGGAAAAATGCACGGGTTTGGGTCCAGCCCTGGAGAAAGACCAACTTGCAGCTGGAGATGGTGAAATAGGCTGGGGTGGTGGGTGCTGGGGTGTGGCGGTGCATGGCAGGGGGATTGCTGTCATGGGATGGGACCTGGGACTTGCAGGGCACAGGCAGCCAGGAGAGGAGCCCCACTGATTCCCTCGGGACACCCTTCAACCCTGCCCTGGCACACGCACCTCCCTGTCCTGGTGAGCGGTGATGAGTCCTCCTGAAGGGAATGTGCCAGCGTCGCTGGTGCTGTGGGGCATCTGCCCACCCAGGGACCCGGCAATTACAGGCATCCCGTGGCACTGTGGAACTGGATCATCTGCAGCCCCGGGACGGCGCCTGGCAGCCAGAGCCTGGCTCTCCGCAGTGGCACCGGCTGGGCTCCGCTCCCTGGGCTGGGCTGCACACGGCGGCCCTGGAGCACCCCGAGTCTGCCCTGACAGGGACACAGGCAGCCAGGATGCTCCACGCCTGGCTCTGGCTGCATCAGGATTCTGCCTCCTGGCATTGGGGTGTCCCACTCATCCATCAGCCATCTGGGAGTGGTCCCTGACTGTCCTGTTGCCGGGAGGAGAGCCTTGGGTTAGCATGCAGACTTTCCTTGGAGATAGGCTGCTCTAGGTCTGTTGCTGCTCCAAGATGTGCCCTTGCCTTTGGCTTTCAGGAGAAATTTTAGGACAGGGACAAGCTCCCGCCCTCCAGCCAGTCTTGGACACATCCAACCCTTGGGTTGCTGGAAATCAAAATGCAAAATGAGGAAATTGGAGTTGCAAAGTGCTGCTGGGGCTGGTGATAGGAAGGGAGACACATGGATTATTGATCCTGGGCCATGTTTTCATGTCCTTACCTGCAGGAAGAGGCAGGGATGAGGTGGGCACACATCCTGGATCCATGCAGAAGTTAAGAAAGTGGGTCCGACATGTTTGGTTTGGTGAAATTTTCTCAAGTTTGAGGTTCTTCCAGAGAAAGTTACATCTCAAGGAGGAAGTGCTCATTCCCTGAAATGAGTAGGGATTGGAAAATTCAGTCTTTTTTTATCTCCCAAATATCTGCCCTTTCCTCTATCGCTTTCCTTTTTAAAAATTCATTCATTACACAAACCTGATTATTTTATGATATGATAAATATCATATGATATTTATGATTATTCCTGACATGCCTTTTGTTTCCCCTGCTGTCTCTTCCAGGAAAAGGACTTGTTTCAGTCAACAGATCTGCTCACATTTGGCAGCATTCCCCCTCTGAGTGCCCCATTGCATTTATCCCAAGCATCAATTCATCCATGGATATTATTCTGGGACATGATGGTCCAGTGTGAGCAGAACCTCGAGTACTTGAGCTGGATTTCAAAACTGAAACACACAGTGAGGCTGCTGAGACCCCACCCTGTGCCTGAAAGCCTGGAAGGGAGTCACCCAGGAAGGGCTGTTTTCCTGAGATCATGGGAGTGTACAGAGGCACAAAANAAGGAGAGAAAAGAAGAAAAAAAAAAAAAAAAAAAAAAAAAAAAAAAAGAGATGGAAACTGATTAGTGCACGGAAAGAAAACCTGACTGGCAGAAGAAGGGTTTAATTCTCAGGCTGTAGGTCCAAGGTGCACTTGTGGCATCAATTTATTATTCAAGAGTGGTGCAAAAAGCAGCACGGTAAAGCTTAAACTAAAACCTCATCTTTTCCTGCTGGCCAAGTCACTGTTTAGGAGATTATGAATGATGAACCCACAGCCTCCTGCCTTACTCCAGGAGCTGCTACGTTGCTTCTCCCTGAAGCCTGTGTCCTCTGCTGCACCTTGGAAAATTTGATTTCCTTTTTCCCCTTCCAGAATGATGTTAAAAAATAGCTGAGCTTGACCCTAGAACCTTGGAAAAGCTTTTTTGCCCTCACAGGCAGGGCAGGGAGGAGTCACTAGGGACCATTCAATGTGATCCACCGTGGCCAAGTCACCCCAAGAACTCAAATGACCCCCCAAAACCCCACAAGGCAAGTCTTTAACAGGATGCTGACAGCCCCACACACGCATAGTACATGTGTCCCGGTACTGCCAGGGTTTATTCCAGGGCAGGAGATGTATGTGCCGTCAACTGCGCTCTGCTGGGGTGAAATGAAAAGCCTCTTTCAAACTTTCCTTGCCCCTAGAGCTCATGATGGCTCATCATGGTCCTGCTTAGGAGCACATCAGCAACTCCCTCTCACTGTGTGGGTGATTCATGTTTAAGTGCAGGTTGGGATGTTTGGGATGTTTAGTAGCTAACAGGCTTCCAGCAGAGCAATCCAGTGTCACACAGCAGCCTGTAATTACTGTAATTAACCCTGTCTTGACGATGTCACTCCATCACGAGGAGGGACACCTGTGACCTTCTGGCTTACTGCTACTACCCTATCCAAAGAGCGGGATGGAAGGGCTCTTGGAAGTCAGCTCCATGCACAAAATCAGCCACTTTAGGTGTGTGTCACCTGCAGGGGTGGACTTCAGAGCCCATGATCACTTTGCTTTTAAAATCTGATATGCCTTCCAAGCAGGACTCATACCCCAGGT
Organism: Oriolus oriolus; assembly: GCA_013400235.1. NCBI lineage: Eukaryota > Metazoa > Chordata > Aves > Passeriformes > Corvidae > Oriolus > Oriolus oriolus. The sequence goes on along the minus strand of VXBT01012415.1, from coordinate 8,096 downwards.
GTGAGGAATAATAAAAAAAAAAAAAAAGGGAAAATCCTCTAAGTGCATCTGAACCCATAACAAATTGCTCATGCTGGGCTAGGTCAGGTCCCTGTGTCCACATCGCTCATAGCCAGCACCCTCACCCCTGCAGCTTTCCTGCCACCCATGAGACTCCTGGCACCGGATTTAACTACAAATGGATGTTCCTTATATTCAGTTTACATCCCTGGTCTCACCTCAGGTGCACCAGGGAGCTGAATTGGTTGTGCTGAGAGGAAGGTGGGGATATGTCTGCCCTAAATTCTGCTGAAACACTCTCCTGCCTGGTGGCATGAAGACCTAAAATATCCCTTGGCCTTAGGAAGGAAGGTAATTAATGCCTGTAGCCCAAATCATTTCAATCTTACTCAGTATTACATGGAAGCAAAACATGAGAGATGAAAGAGGGAACTGTTTAATCAGTTGGGGGAGCTTTCCATGAGAAAACTGCCGGTTGTTGTGGAGTTTCAGGCGGAAGGCACGCACCCGCTCCCCCGGGGGGCTGGGCCACCCTATAAAACTGTAGGGACAGTGCCTGGCCCCACCACCTGCTCCAGCTGCCACCGCTACCACCTCTGTCTGGGTAAGTCGAGACGGGCTCCATCCCCTTCCCCACGCCTCCCTCCTCCCTTCCAGCCGCAGAGGACATCGGGGAAGAGTGTACCTCTGCCCTAATATGAGGAGTGCAAGGGGTTCCAGGATGCAGGGGTTCCAGGGTCTGCAACCACATAATCAGTTGCATCCTGCATGATTTTCCTTGCTGAAGGAAAACAACAAATTAGAACAGGACATGCCTGGGTTGCAGGGATCGATGTGTCTCTGTTTATGGAAGGGCATCAAAGGTCTCTTATATTTTGGGATGGGATGGCTCAGTTCATGTTGTGCTAATCTAAGTGGGTTTTGCTTCAACCACATGCATCTTGTGAGCACCTTGCTTGCCAAAGGCTCCCTGTTAGCTCCAGGTGGGTCTTGCTCTCTGCTCCCAGCACCTGGTGCCTCCAGCTTTCCCAGACCAACCTGCAGCTCAAACAAACTCCCCTCACTCCTCCGAGCGGTTTATGGGGTGAGGGAGGGGGGAAGCCTTCCTTTGGTATTTCTAAACCATCCAAACTCACCCTCTAGCTCGCTCTCCCATGCCTCTTATTACGGGAGGTGCTGTGTGAGGGCTCAGCCGGGACAGACCGGCCTCTGCCTTGCCTTTACACCCCGGCTCTGGCTTTCAGGTGCACATCCTCGCCGAGCCATGTCCTGCTACGACCTGTGCCTGCCCTCCTCCTGCGGTCCCCGCCCCCTGGCCACCAGCTGCAACCAGCCCTGCTTCCGCCGCTGCGGGGACTCCACCGCCTTCATCCAGCCCCCCACGGTCGTGGTCACGCTGCCCGGGCCCATCCTCAGCTCCTTCCCGCAGAACACTACGGTGGGCTCCACGGCGTCGGCGGCTGTCGGGAGCTACCTGCGCTGCTGCGGCATCCCCGTGGGCTCCCGGGGGCTGGCCAAGGCGGGACTGCTGTGCCTGGGCACTGGGCTGTAGGGTGCCCCCGGCGGGCTCCTCGTCCTGCCTGTGCCGGCGGCGTAGTCGGGAAGGACAAGCGAAGCACAGGACCGAGACTGCAGAAGAGGACTAAGGAGATGCCCCTGGGTTTCCCAGCAGTTCCTCCATGAGGACGGGAGCCGTGCGAGCTCGTCACTTCAGACCGTGCCTCTGTACACCTTTCTCTCACCAAGTCTTTATTATTTCCATGTTCTACACGGCATTTGCTGCTGGCTGGGCAATAAATGCTTCTAGCAGGCTGTAGATGGCAGATGATAGTCATGGGGTGGCGGGGCGAAGGGACACCTCGTAGGGACCAGCTTGTCCCAAAGTGGGGTTTATCCGTTTCTTTATTGAGCACTGGAAACGCACTTGTACTCTGAACTGCTTCACTGTCCTTCTCATTAAAGACTTGCTACATCATAGCCTGAGTCTTCTGGTGTTCCTTGTTCAGGAGTCTGGAGGGGTGACCTCCTCTGGAGGCAGCTTGTTGCTGCGGGGGAGGTTTGTTTTTTGTACGAAATGAGGGTTTCTGCTGCCCAGCTCTTCCCTGTGCTGACAGAAGTGTGTGGTTTGCTGGGACCAGCCTGAAGGCAACTTTCTCATCCTGGAAACCTCTCCTGCTGCCCCACAGCAAGCACCTGCTCAGGGAGGAATTCCCACAGGAGCAGACTTTATTGCCCGTTCCCTTAAGGAGCTGGGAACACGAAGGTTTGACATTTCAAAATGGCATTTACCCTGCATTTTGCAGCGACTGGGGGAGGGGGGGGCTGAGCTAAGGAGGGGGGACCCGGAGTGAGGGAAAAAAGGTAGGAGTGGGATTCTTGGGAGATGGGCTCCTTTGGATGGGCATCCTATGCCAAGCTCACCTAGTGTTTAACAGGTGACAGTGAAGAGTAAAAAAGAAGAGACAATAATTGTTTTATGGAGAGGGGACACAGGAGAGGAAGATGTCACGAATTGAGTAAAGCCTCTTTTTAAGATGCCATGGATCATCAGGCAGAACCTTTTCAGCTGATGGAAGGAGGAATAGGAGTATTTACATAAAGCTTGTGAGTGTTTATAATGAGAGATTATGCTGAGCTTGAAAGCCTATAGGTCATCAGAAGTCTTTGACCAAGCTCAACTGGTTTTATTGCCCAGGAGACCTTTGCAGAGGTGCTCCTAATTTGGAGAAAATTTACATGGCAATTGCTCAGCAGCCAGTGCACCAGGAGGAGGGAAGTGTCCTTCTTCCAAGGACTGCTCAGATTTTTTTATCCCAGCTCAGGAAATCGCCTGCAGAGATAGGATGCAAAATTTTGAATAAAAAATGACAAAAAACTTTGGAATTCCAGCAAAAGTTTTGTTGGGAAGCTGTAGGTCTCTGGGCCTTGTGCAGCTGCCTTCCTCAAGCCTGCTCCACGGAACAGTCCAGGAGGGAGCAGGTGGAGAGAATAATGACATTTTTATGTAGCTTTGCACTGAATGACTCCACTGGTGAGGTTATACAGATTTTAATTTGTTTTTTTTCTGAAAGTCCAGTGTCTCTGAAAATCTACACAGGTCCTTGATTTGGCTTGAAAATTGTGATGTCTTAGTGCAGACAGTCAGAGAAATAAGGACCTTGGTGCCTTTCAGGACTCCCTGTCCTGAGGGACTGGGGACTCTGTCTCCCACAGGAGCCTTGACTCCAGCTGGGAGCCATGCCTTCTTGGCTCCCAGCTCAAGTGCAGTCCTGAATTCACATTTTGCCCACAAGCCAGCCCTTGCCCCGGGCAGGACCCCCCAGACCTGCTGATCAGGCCCTAAATACAGGTTTCTGTAGAGGCAGCGCAGCCAAAGTCTCCAGTGAGAAACAGAGAGCTACATAACAAGACTGGGATGAAAAATAATGCTCAGCAGGTGGAAGCACATGGAGAGAAACAGCTGGGTCCGGGGATTTGGTCCCAGCATTGCCTGTTTATAGCTTTCAAAAGCAGCAGAAGCATTTCTTAGAAGAGCCTGGAGTATAGCCCAGGTGCCACCCTCTGGCCATGGCTGTTGAGGTTCGTGTCTCTTGCCCGCCTCCCATCTTCCCTCAGCTGCTTGGAGGAAAACTTCTCCCTGTGGTCACTCAGTATCCTCAGGCTCCTGAAGGATGGGTACCTTCCCACCCTGGGGATGGATGAGGTGGGAAGGAGAGGGGAAGTCATGGTTTGAGGAGGAATAAGCACAGAAAGCTGTGATGGAAAAGGGGAGATTGCTGTGAACAGCAAGTGAGTGGGACCATTTGGAAGGAGATTTTGTCTGGGGAGGGTTATCTTGGATTAGGGAAAGGTTCTTCCCCCAGAGGGTGGTGAGGCACTGAACAGGCTCCCCAGGGAACAGGCACAGCCCCAAGGCTGCCAGAGCTCCAGGAGCGTTTGGACAATGCTCTCAGGCACAGAGTGGGATTGTTGGGGTGTCTGTGCAGAGCCAGGAGTTGGCCTTTGATGATCCTTATGAGTCCCTTCCAATTCAGGATATTCTATGATTCTATGGAAGCCTCAGGCAGCATGGTGCTGGTGATAGGGCTCGAAGGATTGGTGGTGGCTGGATCACTGGTGGGTCAACACAGCACATCAATCTGCAGCTTTTCTGCACAACCAGGTGAGAAGACAAAAATTGTGGTGTGTCACAGCAGTGGGACAGGATGAAGAGACAGAGCCACCACCTGTGCCTTTACTGGGTTGCAAAAGGTATATCCCAGACCAGCACTGGGGCACTGGGCTGAGGGCAACGCTGGGAGGGTGAGCTGCATCAACAGGCAGCATCCCTCAACCTCCTCACTGGGGCAAGGACTGCCGGCCAGAGTACTTTGGGACACACCTGGAGCCAGCCAGGTGAGAGACAGAGCCCCTGGAGCTGGGAGCCTGCAGGCATGGCAGGCAGAGAGATGGGACCTGTGCAGCCAGTCCCTGGATGTGTTGAAGGCCAGGTTGGATGGAGCTTGGAGCAACCTTGCAGACTGAGGAAGGGGAGAGTAAGCGGTTGCACAGCCAGGATAAGAGGGAGGAGAGGGCACCACTGAGGATATCCCACCCCAGCCACCCATGGATCGAGCACAGGGCAGGGGCTCAGGGTGCCCTCCCCACCACGCCTGGGGATCCAGACAGGCAGTGGCTCTGCCAAGGGCTCTGGTTCTTCCCCAGGGCTGGAGATCCCATAAAACAGGAAAATAACAGACTGCCCACATGTGTGAGTCATGGGGGAAGAAGCAGGCAAATCAAAAGGCACCAGCATGCCGGTCGGGCCCTCCTGGTGCTCCCTGTGGGAATGGGGCTCACAAGACTTGCAGCCTGCAGCCCTGTTGGCTCCACCAGCACTGTGTCACCCTGAGCCCACATCATCAGCAGACATCGCTCCTGGCTGTCCTACACCCTCCTCTGCTCCGAGCTTTTGCTGTGGAGGCCAGCCCTCAGGGAGAGACTGGGATGAGCGCAATGAAAGTGGAGCCCAGATCCCAATGGTTTGCAGGGTCCTGGGAGGGAATCTGAGTTTTAAATGCCAGATTTGTTTGATTGAACATTCCAAGGCTGTTAATTCATGTTTGCTGAGAGGTGTCTCCACACTTCCCAAAGAGGAGAAGGGTGATGTGGTTATTGCTGTGTGGGATAGCTGCTGTCAGCCCTGGTTATGTGGGGTTGAAGGAGCTGGGTGTCTGTGGGGGGGTTACGAGATCCGGAAATCATGGGGTGCAGTATTTCCCTTGCTTGCTCCCCTCCACCCCTCTGTGATATTAAGGGCTGCGGCTGAACCATCCTCCCAGTTCCTCTTGGTCAGCTCAGGGGGTTTGGATGGAAGGAATCTCTGCTCTGGTACAGCCATGTGTTGTGATTAGCATTGGAGGCTCGCTGCTGTCTGCAAATCATCTCTTTGCACTGTTCTCCCTGTGTGAAGGGGGGTCCCCACCAGCAGCAGATCATCTTCCCACCGCAGCACAGCGACAGGCAGCCCCACTGTCAGGACCTGCATCCTGAAAAATTCCCCACATCCTGCCCTGGAGCTGTGTCCCCATGGCACCCATAGGAGCCCCCGCACCAGCACCCTGCTGACCCCCACGGGAGCTAGGAAAAAAGAGCAGATGGGGGAGTTTGCTGGTAACCCAGCACTCACAGCTCCTGTCCCTTGTCTCAAAGCCACACTGGGATCTGTGGGGTTGTGACACAGATTGGAACAGGGCTGTTCCCACATCCCAGCTTGGCAAATTCCTGCAGGCAAGATGGAGCCTCAAGGGGTGGCTGCAAAGTGCCACTGAAGCGGGGGATGTAGCTCAGCGGAAGAGCGCTTGCTTTGCATGCAAGAGGCCCTGGGATCAACCCCCAGCATCTCCATGTCCTTTTGCCTCCCCAGATCCCTCTCTGCTGGATGCCAGAGTCCCCTCAAAAGGCCCTGGGGTTTCCTCGTGGCATGGCTGGCCTGGAAATTCCTCCTCAAGGCTGTGGGTGTGCTGGGGAAAACCACAGCCTCAGCTGTCCAAAATCCAAACCGTGGGGCTGGAGAGGCAAAAGGGGTGCAGCACTCCAGATTGTTGGTGTAGGGATAGGTGTCTCTCTTTTGGGTGCGAGAGATCCTGAGTTCAGCTTCTGGATAAACCCCCCCTTTGGATACAGTCCCTCCTTTTTGGGGGCAACTCCTCCTTTGAATAAAGCCCCGGCTTTGGAGCCCCCTTCTTTTGGGACAGCTTCTCCTTTGGGGACTGCACCCCTGCTGCTCTCTGCTGACCAGGTGCGGGATAATCAGCCCTTGCATCCCCCAGCTCCCTGCAAACAGCAACCCGTGGGGTGGCCGCAGCACCTCTCATCCAGCTAACATTATTTTTGGCAAATAAACACTACCTCTGCAGTGCCAGAAAGCCGTGCCCTCCCGAATTTCTGTAACGGAAGGGGATGTAGCTCAGTGGGAGAGCGCTTGCTTCGCATGTAAGAGGCCCTGGGTTCAATCCCCAGCATCTCCAGATGTTTTGTGAATTTTTTTTTCCCCACTTCCTCCACGAGGCGGCGATGATAAACTCCTTTTACACCAGGCTTTCCCAAAGGAGATTCCCTGCACCATGGCTGTGCCGCCCACACGCGGCCACGATGGCAGCACGGACCCCACGCTGCTGTCCCCCACTGCCCCGACAGCCCCTTCCCCACCCAGGAGGGGACCAATCCGGACCATGGCTAGGCCGTGTCGGCCCCGCCGTGTCCCCTGTGCCACCCGTGCCCTCTGTGCAAGGCAGCGTCGCCCCACGCGTGTCCGGAATCCAGCGACGAGTGCCCAAAAAGAAGGGCTCGTCCGGGATTTGAACCCGGGACCTCTCGCACCCTAAGCGAGAATCATACCCCTAGACCAACGAGCCGGGGTGCACAGGGTGTCCCGCACCCCCCTTCTGTCCCGGGACATCCCGGACACTTCCCCCCTTCCCAGGAAAGCGCGGCGCGGTCTGGCCCGGGGCAGGCGTCCGCCCGCCGCGGGGCCCGGGGCTGTGATGGCCGAGGGGTGAAGGCGCTGGACTCGAAATCCAATAGGGGCTCCCTAAGCAGGTTCGAATCCTGCTCACAGCGATGCGTTTTACCCAACGCCCTGATACCCACGCTGGGGGTGCTGGAGTGTCCTCACTGCGGGTCCCGGGAGGAACTGATGTGGGAAGGTCATCGGTAGCAGGGAAGCCCCGCTCCTCCCTCGGGAGCCCCTCAATGCCCCAGGCAGGGACTGTGATGCCCCCAGGGGGATTCTCCAGGTTTTGTAGACCCGGAAGAGATGAGGAAAAAGATACTGAAGGCAGTGTCGTGGGGAGGTAGAACAGTTTCCCGGCTTGCTGAGTGGATTCCCCCTCATTGCCCTGTCCCACATCCCTGGGGGAGCAGTGCACCCCGGCTCATTGGTTCAGCTCCCAGAAGAGGTTTTGGGAACCAACAACCCTCCTTCCCACCTGCTCCTCCCAGCACCGATGTTCACCCCTAGAGGCACCTCGAGACTCGAGGGGAAGGAAAACAAAGGGCTCCAGTGCCCTGCAGCCGCCAGGCAGGGGAAGGAAAGAGCCTTGGGCATGTCTACACAGGCTTGAGATGCCAGGAGGCAGCACCACGCCTTTCCTGGGGAGCCCTGGCAGCTTGGCGTCCAGCAGAGAGGGGTCCGGGGAGGCAAAAGGACATGGAGATGCTGGGGGTCGATCCCAGGGCCTCTTGCATGCAAAGCAAGCGCTCTCCCGCTGAGCTACATCCCCTGTGCAAGGGCAGGGTGGGGGCCATGGGATGCCCATGCTGGGGTGGAGATTCCGTGGTTCGGGGTCCCTTCCCGGCCTCACCATCTTGAGCTGCTCCTGTGTTCCTGTGCCGTGATTAAATTGCTTTAAAGATCCAGACGTCAGAGACTTTTCCAGGGGAAACCTGC
>VXBT01012414.1:0-51760 GCA_013400235.1 Oriolus oriolus | reverse complement strand
AGCCTTTCCTGGGAAACAAAACCTGGGGTTTGTCCCAGCCTGGCCCCGTGGCAAAGGGCAGTGCAGCAGAGGGGAGCAGGAGGGGCATATGGCGACGCAGGCAAGACGGGGCTGGAGGCAGAGCTTGGGTGTTTGTTTTATTAATGTGAGTGTGGAAAGCAGGAAGTGAGGTGGGATGGAAGCACTTCGGGTACTCGGGCAGGCGAGCCAGGACTCAGGGGAGGGGGTGGCTTTCCTGAGCTCCTAAAGTTCCACTTGCCTCTCTCAGGAGCAGTCGTGAGAAGTTTCCCGTTTGGAATTGTGCTCCAAAAGGAAGGAACCTGAAATTGCTACTTCTGATGAAACTGTAAGTATGGGAGGTTGTGTGAAGCTCGCTGCTGTAAGCAGCCAGTAAGTTCCACTGACATTTTAACTATTAAAAATGGTGACTTTTGTTTTCTCTGCACACAAACTACTTGGCTTTCCCACGCAAGGTTCACGCAGACTGTGAATTGCAATCCAGAGCATCCTCAGGCTCCTGGTGCTTGGGGCTGTGGTGTTTGGTGTGTAGAAAACATCGCAGTCTGTCTGACCTGGGTTTGGATGTGCATTTCCAGAGTTACTCAGACTCGGAAAAGTTCAAGATTGTGGTGGGAACGTTTCTCCCACGTTTGGACAGCATCAAGGCAGGGAGGTTTTTTAAATACCTCTTGTCTTTGCTTTCCCAGCCCAGGGTTAAGTTGGTGTTCCCTGAACGGGATGTGGAGTGAGAAGGTCTCTGTTAGAGATGTCTTAGGTTTTACTTCTTACATTTTTCAAATTCTGTATTCCCAGTGTGTAACTCTGAAGTGTCTTGCAGCCTGCTAGCCGCTGTTCTCTCATGCTGAGATAGACATAACAAACCTCTCTAGGTTTGCTCTCTGAGGACACCCAGAGTGTCGTAGGCCCAAAATGTGTAAACCATGTGCAAGCTTGGAGAAATTACATCATTAGCTAAAGCTTTAATTGGCGAATTTATACTGATATGCAAATGGACCAAACCTGTAAGAGTGTGAAGAACTTGTGACTCAACATCCATCTTGGGGAGGTCCATCTTGGGGGTTCTTCTGGAGTAGCCTTTGGCTCCCCAGGGTGTGCCTCTAAAGGCCTTTCAAATAAATACCTACCTTTATCCCCTTACTTCTGTCTAGGCTCTGTTTCTATGTAGCCACTTCAGGCATCACTGGGAGAGTGGGAGACAGGGACATGCCTGGTTAGTGTGTCCTGGGTGGGCAGAGAAATCTGATATTGGCAATATGGGTTTGTGGATATTTAATCAATCCAGGGGTGCCAGCACATCTCAGGTGCCAGTGGTTCAGGGCAGATGGGAGCAGGGGCTGACAGACACTGCCACTGGATGTTCAGTCATTGCTGGAATTGACCTCCCCCACGGCTGTGCTGGGTGTGGATTTGGGTCCTGTGCGGCCTCAGGTCTGTGCAGCAGGTGCAGACTGGGCAGGTTTGGGGCCTGGAGTATCCTAGCCTCATAATACTTTGTCACTGTTTGTCTCCTTGCAGAGGAAAAGTGTCCCTGCTCGGCTGTTTGTTCCCTGCAAACAGCAGAGCCCAGCCCTGAGATTCCTCAGTGTTTCTGTGACCCACTGTCGGTGTCACCACAGCTCCCTTTGCCATCCCCATGCTGAAGGGTGGGAGCTTCGCAGAGGGCATCCAGCTGCAGGATCCAGGAGGATGCAGCTCCTCTTCTCAAGGATATAAGAGAGGTGTGGGTGCAGGAGCTGGAGGGAGCGTGTCCCAGGCAGAGACTGAGGTAGCCTGTGTTGGGTGGAAATGGCGCTTTGTAATGCGTTTGTGTTCAAGGGCAGCAGCGGGACGGGTGCTGGAGTGCGGGAGCAGGTGCAGGGTAAGCGCAGGGAAGCTGTGGCAGGACTCGTGAGCTGTTGGTCTCTGGGCCTGGGGGCAGCTGGGGCTCCCTGTGCAGGTCTAGCAATGCGTAGGAGTAAATTTCTTCAGGTGTATTACGTATTAAAGCTGTTCAAGTTTCTGTCGGTCTACTGGAAACTTGATGTTCTTGCATACCTGGGAACTCTGGCCCTGCTTGTGGAGATGTAAAACAAAAAAGGACTGAGGTAGCTCTGCATACGCAGTGGAAAATGAATGTTATCTTAGGAGAGACTGCTGTTATATTGTAGCTCTGCAGAAGTGCTGAATCGCAAAGAGTGGTTTGAGGGTTTGAAAAAGCAGAACAGGAATAGACAAATCAGCTCCAAAAGGCTGAGGACCATCCCCTGTTATTTACAGAACACTTAATCCAATAGTGAACCAAAGCCTGTGGCAATGATTCTAAATAAGAGTTGTACCTTTTTTTCTTGAGGTCACTGGGAAGCATGGAACGAGAACTGAATGACAACTTCTTGTCAGCCTGGCAGAGAGGCAGCAAATTCTGCTGGAAGAATATCCACGAGTACCTGTGAGATGATGACCTACAGTTTTAAAATGAATCTGAAAAGTGAAACGTGTTATTTTGAAGGAAAACCTCAGGTGGAACATGTGAGAAAGATTATTTGATGAGAGATTTCTTGAAAGCTAGAAATACGTTGATGTTAGGGTTTTTAATATAAGCACAGCATCTGAAAACACTCCACGGAAGGCTAGAGAAGTTAGTGAGGAGCTGAGGACACACTTGGGATTGCTGCTGCCTCGTCTGCCATTCCCTCACCTGCAGCCAGTTATCTCAGGGTGGTTTGGCTGAAGTTAAAATTGCTGCTTTCTGCAGAGCTGGATCAATGTGCTTCAGTTCAAAGGGACGATTGTCCTGTAATCTTGGCTTTTTAAGAGCTTTAGTTTTGCCCAAGAAAGAGCACCGTGGTCTTGCTGTTGTGTCGGTCCCTTTTTCAAGGAGAGGCCGGAGCCTGGATTTCTATCTCTTACGTGGCCTTGGTGCTAAAGAAAAGTGCTGAAGGTGACTGCAAAGGCACGTCTGGGTGCTCTGGAAGTCAGGAATGGTTGTGACTTTATGTCCTGGTTTTGGTTGGGACATTGAGTTTGTGTACCCGACTGATTTTTTTTTTAATCTCCTTTGGCTGTCTTGCTTGAAATAAAAGTGTCATTCCCCTCCGCCCCTTCCATAATTCCGGGGTCAGTATTTATTCTGTTATGGCTGGCTAATTAGCAGAGGAATGGGCAGAGGAAATGCTGCCTGAAGTGCGGTTCCACAGCATATGTGAGCAAGCTTTCGCATGAGCTTCAAACGGGTCACAGTTTTTGCTGTCCGGCAAATGTCCTGGGAACTGTTCTACTTGGGCTATTTAGGGAGAAATGCAACACACAAGGTTAAATCTATGTCTGAACTGAGAGAGGATGGAACTGTGCTGTGATGGTTTATCCTTGAAAATGGAAGCACTCTTTGGCTTATTCCACATATTTAGGATAATGTTAGAAAAAAGGTAAAAGAGCCACTGGCAGGTGTGGCCCGTCACTCCCTCAGTTCCCTGTCTGGCCAGTTTTCTGAGCTCCTTGGAAAGGAACTGCAATTTCCTCGTTCTCCAGCTGGGGTCGCCTCTGGGTTAGGCAGAACCGTTCCAGCCGGAGGGGGCTCTCACTGCACGCAGGAGGTGTTTCTGGCTGTACGAAAGGGCAGCGCGATTCAATTTTTGTAGCCTAAAAAGGTCTTTTTCTAGAACTTGTACTAATTCAAAAGGGTTTTGGGGTAGTTTTTTTCCGTTTATTTCTTTTCTCTGCTGCTCTGAGGCATGTCTGTGATCCGTGGAGTTCCCTGCTATTGGGCTGTGTGTCATTTTAGTGCTGTCACAGAGATTGTCCAAACAAGCAGTGGGAACCAACCCAGCTGTTCTAAGCAGAGCTTGGACTTGGAAAGCTCTAGTAAGATTTTAGTGCTCTGCCTTGCAAGGTATGTGTGCGGTTCTAAGAAATGAAGGTAGATAAATATGAGCCAGGCCATAAATTAAAATCCAACATAAACNCCTCCCGCGGCTCCCGGCTCCGCCCCTCCCGCGGCTCCCGGCCGTGCCCGCCGCGCGCTCCTCTGGGAGGGCGGGGCCTGGCGCCGCTGCCCAATCAGCGCTGCGGGCGGTGTAAGGGAACGGCCAATAGCGAGGCAGGGCGGCAAACTTGGGCGCCGGTACCGGAAGGCGCGCGCCTCTTCCGGGTTGCCTGAGGGGCCGCGCGGCCGCGCTCCGGCGGTTTTGGGTGGAAATGGCGCTTTGTAATGCGTTTGTGTTCCCGGCCAGCAGCGGGAGTGGTGCTGGAGCGTGGGACGTGCGTAGGAGCAGGTGCAAGGTAAGCGCGGAGAAGCTGTGGCAGGACTCGTGAGCTGTTGGTCTCTGGGCCTGGGGGCGGCTGGGTCTCCCTGGGCGGGTCTAGCAATGCGTCGGAGTAAATTTCTTCAGGTGTTCACTGAAGAATAACGTATTAAAACTGTTCGTTTCTATCGGTCTACTAGAAATTTCATGTTCTTGTGTACCTGGGAACTCTGGCCCTGCTTGTGGAGATGTAAAATAAACCCTTAGAGTACTGTGGAAAACGCACATTAGTAGAAGTTATCTTAGGAGAGACTGCTGTTGTATTGTAGATCTGCAGAAGTGCGGAGTCTCAAAGAGTGGTTTGAGGGTTCGAAAAAGCGTAACAGGGAATAGACAAGTGGGCTCCAATAAGCTGAGGATTGTCTCTTTGTAGTTATATAACCCTTGACCCAACAGTGAACACAAAACCTGTGTAAAACCATTCTCGGTAAGAGTTGTACCTTTTTTTTCTTGAGGTCGCTGGAAAGTGTGGGATGAGAACTGAAGGATAACTTCTTGCGGGCCCTGTCAGGGAGAGGAGCAGCAAATTGCGTTGGAAGATTTTCTGTGAGTACCTGTGAGATAATAACCTTAATAGCTTCAAAATGAATCTGAAAAGTGAAACGTGTTATTTTGAAGGAAAACCTCAGGTGGAACATGTGAGAAAGATTATTTGATGAGAGATTTCTTGAAAGCTAGAAATACGTTGATGTTAGGGTTTTTAATATAAGCACAGCATCTGAAAACACTCCACGGAAGGCTAGAGAAGTTAGTGAGGAGCTGAGGACACACTTGGGATTGCTGCTGCCTCGTCTGCCATTCCCTCACCTGCAGCCAGTTATCTCAGGGTGGTTTGGCTGAAGTTAAAATTGCTGCTTTCTGCAGAGCTGGGTCAATGTGCTTCAGTTCAAAGGGACGATTGTCCTGTAATCTTGGCTTTTTAAGAGCTTTAGTTTTGCCCAAGAAAGAGCACCGTGGTCTTGCTGTTGTGTCGGTCCCTTTTTCAAGGAGAGGCCGGAGCCTGGATTTCTGTCTATTTTGGTGCTAAAGAAAAGTGCTGAAGGTGACTGCAAAGGCACGTCTGGGTGCTCTGGAAGTCAGGAATGGTTGTGACTTTATGTCCTGGTTTTGGTTGGGACATTGAGTTTGTGTACCCGACTGATTTTTTTTTTAATCTCCTTTGGCTGTCTTGCTTGAAATAAAAGTGTCATTCCCCTCCGCCCCGTCCATAATTCCGGGGTCAGTATTTATTCTGTTATGGCTGGCTAATTAGCAGAGGAATGGGCAGAGGAAATGCTGCCTGAAGTGCGGTTCCACAGCATATGTGAGCAAGCTTTCGCATGAGCTTCAAACGGGTCACAGTTTTTGCTGTCCGGCAAATGTCCTGGGAACTGTTCTACTTGGGCTATTTAGGGAGAAATGCAACACACAAGGTTAAATCTATGTCTGAACTGAGAGAGGATGGAACTGTGCTGTGATGGTTTATCCTTGAAAATGGAAGCACTCTTTGGCTTATTCCACATATTTAGGATAATGTTAGAAAAAAGGTAAAAGAGCCACTGGCAGGTGTGGCCCGTCACTCCCTCAGTTCCCTGTCTGGCCAGTTTTCTGAGCTCCTTGGAAAGGAACTGCAATTTCCTCGTTCTCCAGCTGGGGTCGCCTCTGGGTTAGGCAGAACCGTTCCAGCCGGAGGGGGCTCTCACTGCACGCAGGAGGTGTTTCTGGCTGTACGAAAGGGCAGCGCGATTCAATTTTTGTAGCCTAAAAAGGTCTTTTTCTAGAACTTGTACTAATTCAAAAGGGTTTTGGGGTAGTTTTTTTCCGTTTATTTCTTTTCTCTGCTGCTCTGAGGCATGTCTGTGATCCGTGGAGTTCCCTGCTATTGGGCTGTGTGTCATTTTAGTGCTGTCACAGAGATTGTCCAAACAAGCAGTGGGAACCAACCCAGCTGTTCTAAGCAGAGCTTGGACTTGGAAAGCTCTAGTAAGATTTTAGTGCTCTGCCTTGCAAGGTATGTGTGCGGTTCTAAGAAATGAAGGTAGATAAATATGAGCCAGGCCATAAATTAAAATCCAACATAAACTGCGAGTGCCCCATCGCAATCAAGATGGCTGGTCTCAGTTCCCAGGCTTGCTGCAGTGATGCCGTTTCTAGGCCCCCGAAGCAGCCTCTGGTTAAGTATCAAAAAGTTTTGGAACAGTGAGTGTTGTTACAAGCTGTTCAATGCATACCTAGATATAATGAAGTGCACTGAGTGTGCAATTCCAGCTTCAACTCAGATTCTCCTGCAGTTTGCTGGTTTACGGGAGACCCCAGAATGTTTTCGTGATACACTTCAATGTGGAAAGGAATTTCAGCTGGTTCAGAAGTTACCGTTGGCTGCAGTCAAATAGACACATAAAAGACGGTGGTTTTTGTTCTCTATTGTGTACCTACTGAGCCAACAGAGAGGAGGTATTCCTTGTGGAACTGTGGGGTTTTTAATCTGGACAGTGCCTGTGTCTGTGTCAGCAGCAGGGCCACAGGCAGTTCCGTACAGCTGTAGAGGCTGATGGCTGCAGAGGAGCCTGGGCGGCCAGAGCGATGCTGGCATGGCGAGGTCCGGGCTGTGCTCTGTAAGGCACCTGCATGGTTGCTGCACTTCTCTGGACAGTTTAGGGGGTCTGGAACCTGCTCCTCCCTGGGAGAGGGAGGCAGTGCGAGCCATGGGCTTACCTGCTGCAGAGCTGAATGTCAGGGTTACTCCAGCAAGGTCAGAGGAAAGAAATCTAAAAGCTTTCTAGAAGCTGAGTAGGTGTCATCTTGACAAAGCTTTTTGTAATCCTTAGTTTGCTGTATATCCTTACTTTTTCTATTTAGCCAGGCTCAGCCCCTTACTGGAAGGCTGGCAGCACTGTTGTGCCTGTCACGGGGATGGGGATAGGGATATTCCATCTGGCTCTGGTGAGCAGTGTCAGTGCTCTCACCCTCTGTTGCCCTGCTGCTATGTCTGGACCCTTAGCAATCAACCTCTGCCAGAAGATGAATTTCTGTGTCTTTTCTGCATGTACAGCCAACCTATCCTTTTGTAAGAAACTCAACCCCAACAACACTAGCTGGGGTTGCTATTTCCTCCCCTTTTCTTATGGGCTTTTGCAGACCACCCATATGGCAGGTTGGTCTAGGAGGTTCATTCTCTAAAGTGAGCCTGTTGTGACAGAAGCATTGCATATACTTGCTTACTACCCAGTTCTGTTTGAAACTTGATCTGGAAAAGTGTATGTGAGAAGTGAGGTGCAGAAGGTTGGATTCACCTGAAAGCCAGTACAAGTCTCATGACCAGAAGAACTCGGCAGGCAGACAGGTCCTGACTTCTTTACACAGGTGTATGTTTACCCTGTCTAGCCCTAACCTCTACTCTGGTATGCATTAAATATTGCTTGTTTATTCAAGGTGATAAAGGGCCTGTGGATATTAGCACTGGTATTGACAAAAGCCTTAGGAAATTATGCAATACTCGGGAACTCCTTTTTTATGTCCCAAAGCAAGTCTCTCAGCGACTGTGCTGATCTTTTGGGAGGGGCTTGGTGTGATGGGCCAGAGAGGAAGACTCCAGCCCCACTGATGTATCTGAGGACCCTGTAAGCTTGGACGTGGCTTCCATGGTGATTGGAGCAAGTTCTAGTTGCATTTCTATGGGTAGCAGTGCAGCCACCAAAAGTGTTTAGGTGCTTCAAATAATTAGGTGGAGACTGTTGGTGGAAATTACGGAACTTAGTAAGCTGAGGATTCATCCTTTCTCTGCTATTTCACTGATTGGGGGTGGGGAGAGGGCAAAGGTTTCCACCAATAAAACCAAACCACAAGAGTTACACAAACCCCCCAAAACTGGTGTTGGTGTTCTCAGTTGTGTGAGAGCTACAACCAGATCGTCAGATGAAATCCATGCCTGGGAGAATGGGACTCGTTGATTTTTTTCTGCCCCTGAGTATTGGCTGTGAAGGCAGTTGGATGGTCCTTTTGGGTTTCAAATGTGTGTTCCTGAAGCTGGGTAAGAGCGCTGGTAACACTTGTTCCCCTAAAGCCTCCCATAGCAGCTGCTGCAGGTGGCTCAGGAAAGCTTTCCAGAGGACCCGTTTCATGTGTGGAAAATCGCTGAAGCTGAGGATGGTGTTGGATCTTACCAACAGTGTCCTCCTGACATGATTTCTTTACTGTTTCCCAATATCCCCAAAGGGTTCCCAGTCAAGAAAAAGAGAGTATGATAGACATATTTATTTCTTTTAAATGAAGCCACATTTTTAATAAATTGCTATGGAAATTGCATGAGTCACGCAGGGAATCATAACTAATTTCAAACACTTCTGCCCTTGCAGTACAAAATATCTATCAGATTCCATGTCACTGGACAGTGTAGTGTGAAAGAGACTGCCTTTCCTCCAGGTGTCAGATTTCAGTTTCATCTCTTGAAGGCTTAGTGTGCGTTTCTTCTCAGTGGAATGGGGGATAGGTAGGTGTGGAAATTGTGTTACTCGTTGAGACTGCTTGTGCTGGTGACAAGTGGAACCTTTTATTTCCAGAAACCATAGGTGTGATGCTCTGCTGCTCATGCACGTCACGCTGCGCGTTTGACAACAGGTGTGATGGAGCACAAAAGTACTTGGAATGCTCAGAAATGGGGCCACTGGATGTGGACTCCTCTGAACCCTGAAATGAGCTGTGGGGAAGCTGGCTGTCCCTTTACGGTGCACACTGATTTCTGTTATTTCGCTTACAGGATCCTGAAGCAGTAAAGGGAAAAGCAGCAGGAAGGGGATAAGAAAGCAAGCAGAGAATGTTACCTCTAATGGTAGAACAGGCTAAGGCAGGTCTGAAGTTCAGTGTAGCTTTTCTTTGTGTTTATCAGCTGTTACTTACAAAGGACCAATTAATATAATTATTGCTTCCTTCCCTCCCCGAGATCCATCTCTTTAAGTCATAGCTCTGGTGGCATGGACAAATCATTCCCATTAAATAGTAGCGCGTGAACTGCCGATGGTTTTAAGTGCCTAAAAATGGCATGATTTCCTGTAGTGCACGTTCCCCACAACCAGGCTGCTGACTGTGACTCCATGTAGAAAAGCATGTGGACAACAAAGAGAAATGTAGAGTGTCCTTTATTTCTTCATTCTTTGCTGTAATTTATCGAAGTGAAGCACAAGTTAGGAGAGCTGAGTATATTTCATGGAGTACATGAATTGTATCATTTCAGTGGTATAACAGCTGTAAATAATGGCCAGTTACTTGTGCTGTAGGGGAAAATAAAAGCTAAAATAAAAGCTGAGCTAATAAAGTCTTAAAGACTGAAAACAGAGTCTTCAGATTGTGGTGGGACTCACACTCTTTTATAGATGGCTTCCTTGGTCTCTGACATTGACTGGCTCACAAATTTGCTTCTCTGTCCTGAATTTGCTTCTGCAGTAGCCTTTTGCTAATTAAGTTTTCAAAACCAATTGCCATGTTTAAGGTCAGAAAATATCAATTAAAAAGCTCTTTATGCAGATCATGAATAGACAGGTTTCCCTTCAGGCTGTGTGTTTGTGTTGGGGGCTGTTATTCCATAGGCTGCTCAAACATGGCAAAGAACACGTCCCTGCCGGCTGTTCACCACGGCTGGGGGTGTTGGGGTGCTTGGGAGGGAGGTGCAATTGTGCCTCTGCAGAAGGCAGTGGCTGCTGGGACACCTTTAAGCTCAAGGGAGCCACAGCCCCATCTCTATGTGTGTGCTGCTGAGCTACAGTCTGGCTTGAGACAGCACCATATCATGAAATTCAAGCTCTCCAGTTGGAGGAAGGCTCTTGGGCTCCATTCTGACCTCAGTCTTCCTCT
This sequence comes from Oriolus oriolus, assembly GCA_013400235.1. NCBI lineage: Eukaryota > Metazoa > Chordata > Aves > Passeriformes > Corvidae > Oriolus > Oriolus oriolus. The sequence continues at coordinate 41,636 of VXBT01012414.1, read as the reverse complement.
GCTGCTGTCAGCTGGATTCTCCCTCTGTGGAATTGGGAGCAGGACTGGAGCTGTAGTTGCCTCATGTTCTCAGTGGTAGCGTATCGCAGGTGTGGGTGTGAGCCCAGTGACTGCTACAGGAGCTAAAACAAGTTTCACACGAGATTCCGCTGGGAAGCTGGTACTCTGGAGGTAGTTCTTTACTGCTGCTGGGCACCCATGAAGTGCCCCTTCCTGAATGCCTTAATGACGTTTCAGATTCTGTGTTCGTGTATAGCTGAATTTTGGCACTGCGGAAGTTGGTTGAGAAGCAGTTGTTTCAGTGGGATTTGGGTTGTGCTTGTGAGCATCAGGTGAATTAAAAAGAATTGCTTGATGTAGTTAATGGTGCTGGTGTGAGGGGGGTGCCGTTGCTGTGGGACCTCTGGACGTGGCCTGGCAGTGTCCAGAAACGCCCCAGTGTGTTCTGTCTGGTTGGAGCCTGCCAAGGCAGACAAAAGATTACTTCCATTAACCTGGGAAATAGAAGCCAAGTCTAAAAATCATAGAATGAAATCACGGAATAGGTGGGTTGGAGGGGACCTTTAAAAGTCATGAGTCCCACCCCGCTGCCATGAGCAGAGACACCTGTCTTACAGTCTTTCTGAATTGCTCTTCCTTCCTGTGCACGATTACGAGAGAGAAATCCCAGTGTTTGAGGTGAAAGCTGTTCATTCCCCTTTCAAATTTGGTTTGCAAGAATGACTAATTGCATCTCCTTGCAGCACTAAATGTGCTTCTGTACCTGGAGCTGAACTATGTGCAGGTTTTGGTTGATAAAAGAGAATTTGGAGGCCATAAAGCGTATCTTGGCTTTCCAAGAGAAGTCAGAGGGGTTACACTGGCTTTCTGGGGTAGCTCAGTGGAATTGAGTCCCCAAGGACTTCAGAGTGCATGGAAGGTGGGGCGACGTTTGGGGTGTAAGAGGACATAAAGCAAACCCCAGAAAACTTGGACCTTTAAAAGCATTAGAAAAATGAATTTTGACAGTCTAGTAGATGACACATTACATCAGGGATCACAAGCTGAACTGACCAAGAGACCTCAGATACTGCAAGAAGAAATTGTGCTCTGTACGATTTCACTCGAGTGTAGCAGCCTCCGGGCACTTGCCCTGCAGCAGAGGGCCTTTCCCTCAGGGCCAGTCCAGTAACCTCACACCAACAGGTGCACCTGTGCAGCTCCCGTTTTGGTAATGCACAGAACAAAGGAAACGCTTTACCAGGTGCAGTTCACACCTGCGCTGGCAGTCAGAAATGTGCTCAAGGTTCACGTGGGAGGGTGGCAGGTCAAGAGCTGGGCTCCAGCCAGGAGCCTCTGGGAACTGTGTGGGGTCAGCTCCTCACCTTCTCCCTCTGCCCCAGCCAGCCCGTGGGGCACAGGTGTCTGGAGACTGCAGAGAGGCTCCTGTACCCCACTGTGAGTCTGAAATGGAACAGTTGGTGGCACAGGGATGGACCGGCTCAAGCCCGTGCTGCTGGGATGATGCACAATGCACACAAAGTACTCGCCCCGTTTGGAAATGTTTGCTTTAACAAGCTGAGCTGCCAAGGTGGAGGGCAGAACACAGGGAGCCTGGTTGGAATGCACAGGTGTCTATGGATATTTCCTAATCGTCCTTTCAGGCAGCTCCTGGAAACTTGTATTTGCGAGGTATTTTGTGAAAGAATAGGTAGCATCCAGACCTAGAAGGCGAGTAATTGTCACCTGCTATGTGGTTGTTGCATGTGGAAAGCAAACCAGGTGGGAGATGAAGCACTGGCACTCCTAAACTGAAAAGGAAACAGATATCCATTAGCTCTGAAGTAAACCAGAAGCCTGAGCTGATAATCACCGTGTTGATTATCACGTAGGAATGTATTTGTTCCATTCCCCACAAATTAGTACTCATGGTAATGAACGTTTTCATACTTGTGATTGTTTCTTCTAATAAACGCTGTTATGTGTAGGTGAGCAAAGCAGAGCAGCATTAATAAAGTGTTTGCAATACTCCATGCAGTTAAGCGGAAAAACAAGCCAGGGAGAAAAAGGAAAAGGTATCTTTTGGAAATAGTAATTCCTTCCTGAAGTGTCAGAATGATACAGGCCTAGTTTACACTCAGGAGATGTTCTACAGCCCTTGCTTGCTCTCCCAGAAGAGCTGCCCCTAATGAACACTCCTCGCTTACAGTGACAGTTTGCAAACTTTAGTTTTATTCTAATGATAATAATAATAAACAATATGGGAAAGACTGCTTTGGATTTTTGGCTGCACGTTGTGTTTTGGCAAAATGAAATGAACTAGGTGCAGCTTTCTAACCAATAGCTATTGCATAGGCCTTTGCTGTTAGCAGCAGAAGTCAAATACAATATAAGACTTAAACTATTATAAAATAAAACCTTATAACTCAGGGTAGGTTTGCTGAGACTGGTGTATGTAAAAGACATTTTCTGGCCTCAGAATGACAGACTATCTTCCATCGTCCAGAACCCAGCTGGAAAAACTATCCCTTCCTTTGATTTAACTCCCAGAGATGTTGTTTTTCTTTTCAGCTTTTCCCCCCAGAATCTATCCATTAAATGCAGAGCAGTCAAGTTTGCTTTTTATGGAAGTTATCTATGAACAATGGAGAAGGGATGAAACCTTAGTACAGCAAAAGAGCACTGGACATTCTATAAATAGTAACATTTTCCAAAGAGTGCTGAATGCCTCTGGTGTCACTGGAGCAAAGCTTTGCACATTTCAGTACAAAATTCAGAGAGAAGTATGTCTCATTGTGAGCACAGGCCGATCTCTGTGCGGGCGGCCGGCTGCGTGTGCTTACAGGTGGCAGGTGAGGGAGCATCCCGCCGCTTTGTGTGGAGGGGATGTACCTTAGGGAAGTTGCCCTGTTCTCTGGCTGCCCATGGCCCTTATCTCGAGGAAAAATCCTGCTGTCCCTTTGAACAAGGCTGATCCAGAGTGTGATATGGTGAAAACTTGCTGCTTTGTAGTGCTGATGGCTTAAACCTTGTAAATGAGGAAGGGACTGGAGTGTAACAATTGTTCTGCTACAGTGGCTGGTAATGATTCAAATAGCAAGGGAAAGGACATGTCCTGGCTGGACAGTGTCCCATCCAGGGTGAGGCTGGCACTGGGCATTGGAGCGAACCTGGTTCTTGGGCAGGACTGTGTAGCGCGGGGGACTTTGGTCATATGCCAGCCGGTGTTCTCGAGTCACTTCAGTCGATCCAAGTTCCGTGCATGCCATTTCTCCCTTGCTTTCTGTAGGCTTAAGGTGGGTCTTTGAAAGAAATTCAACCATTTCACCTTTCCATGTCGTTAGCTATTTGTTGTCCCCCCTTTATTAAAGGTGAGTGCTGTCTTTTTTGTTTGCTACGGTGATGTCATTGACTGATACTCTGACTAGTGGCTGTTCCTGAGCACTGAAGCTGAGGACATGACAAATGAGCAACATCACAGGCTTTGGAGTTTAATATGTCAGGAGACATAATCAGGCGTATCGGTTCTTTCTTTCTTACATTTCCTTTCTTGCTGTTTAAGAGCAAGTTTTTGGTTGTTGAGTAATTCTGCATGTTCCTTAGAACAACCACTTATTCAGAACCTGAAAACTAAGCAAACTAAAGAGGGAAATAATTGCAACAGGGAACAAAGATTTTCTGTTGGGTGATATTAATACTTCACTTAGTGGGTAGGAAATGGCAACTGCTGCTTAGCCGAGCTAGTCCCACCATAACTCAATTTCCCTTGAGCTGAGCTAGGAAGAAATGCACACCTGTAGAAGACAGATCCAGAAGACTGCAAGGTATGGGAGGATCCCCGTGAAGCACACCTGGTGCTGCTCTGCCTGTGGTGGGTCATGCTCCGTGGGCTACAGTCACACATAGTTCTGAGGTGCTTGCTGGCACTGCCCCTGGGACTTGGGGAACCTGCTTCTGTACGAATTCGCTCGCTGTCGCGGACTGAGCGTGTTGCGTTGGAAACATTACCGCTGCAGTCTTCCCCTCAAGAAAATCTGCCTGGAAGACCTGTCCCAATAGGAGTAACCCTGCTCCAGCATGAGGAAGGCTTTCTAGAAATCATTTGTACCCTGAGCTAATTAAAATGAGAGATCTCCACTGCCAAACCACAACTGCTTTCTAGTGTCTGGAGTCTTGCTTTAAACTGATGCAAATACATGTGTTCTACATCTGTTCTGGAGAGTTCAGCCCTGGCATTCCTTCATCCCATGCAATATTTGTGAAATAAAAGGAAAAAAGGAGGATTGGATGTGCTTCATACAGATAGGATATTTAGTCAGCTTGGAAGTGCTTCCACCATGGTTTCAGTGCTCATGGACTGCTCCTGACAGCCTGGGTTCAATTGAAGTTGTTAACTAGTTGTGACTGACTCTGCTGCCGCTTTGGTTAATTATTCCTGGTCCTGGTCTGTCATGGAAAACAAGATGGAGGGGGAATGTATTTGCATACATGAACAGCAGTGCCACTGCAGCCTTTCCTCCACTCTCCTTTCTTCTGGAATGCACTGCAGTTGGAATGGGCATAGGACTGTCAGTACTTCCATCATGTGCCTGCCTCTAAAGGCTTTTCCCTAGGCTCTGCTCCAAGGGGTTTCCATAACCCCTCTGTGCTCTTTGGTAAGTGCTCCCGCTTTGTTTAGCAACAGGAATGACCGGACATTATGAATATCTTGTGAATATCAGGGACAGACTCCTGTGTTTGTTGATCAGTAGCAGTGAGATGGTGATTGCACATAAAGCAGCTTCTGTTCTCTGTGGACTTGTAACAGTTGCAGGAAGGTTTTTTTTGTTTAACTGGCAGCATTTGAGATAAAAATACTGTCCCTCATATGATTCTGAACTAGTGTTGACAGAGTTGTCAAAATAAGGTAGGATAAAATAAACTGAATTTTTACTTTTACTGGACATATGAAATTAGATAGATCTGTTAATATTATTTGTTGAGTCATTCGTTTTTCATCCCGGTGCCTGATTCCCTTTCCTCTGGCTCTGAACACACCTGAGACCCAGAAGCTAGAGGTGTCGATGGTGGACATTGCCAGAATCAGAGAGCCTCAAGCTGTGCCCCTTCAATTAGATTTGCTTATTCCTTGGCCCTGTGTGCTGTGTTCCCTTCTTTTCTATCCAGTGTGCGTGTAAGTCTAGCATCCAGTGCAGGTGGAAGTAAAGCACTCCACAGGAACAGCGCAGGGTCAAATAATTAGTGCGGCTGAGGAGTAAGCGCTCTGCAGGAGCCCCGCCCATGTGAGTCAGGGCCGAGCTCGGGGCTCCTGTGCCGCAGGAGATGTGTAGCCACTCACCTCTGTGGCTTGAGATCTTGGCAACAGCACCCAAAAACAGCACCTGAGGTTCCAGGCAGATCGGCCTCTTCTGTTGCACAGAAAGGCAAGTTAGAGCTGGCTGCCACGTGGATTAAAACACAGGTCAGGAGCGTAAACTTCAGGGATCAAAATGTGGTCTTGGGAGCAAAGATCTGCTTGTTCCATTTAGCAAATATTTCTGACGTATCGTGCTTAGCGATTGGCTTTTCCTAGGAGGTTTTATTTTGACGTGTCTCAGGCACAGACATTACCGTCACACTAAAACGGTGCAGAGTGAATTTATAGCAACCGCTGTCTGAGATGGGAACTAAATGGGGTAAGAATAGAAAAACAGGCAGTGAGATGACAAATTGTCTGCCACCTCAGATCCTAAATATCAGTGGGTTAAGTAAATCTCAGCTGAAAACGACAACTTCCCTCTGCTTCACAGCAAGCATCCCGAATGGCTGGTTGGGAAGGAACTGGAGGAGGCAGGTGGTGTGCTCCACCACGACCCTGCTCTGCCCCAGCAGCTTCCTCTCTCCCCCCCCCCGAGGGTGTGCAGCCTCAGACTTTGGTGGCAAGTGCGTGGGCAAACGATGACCACCTGCTTTTTTAGAAAAATGGATACTTTGGTCAAACATGAAGAGAAGGTCACAGGAAACATTTGCCACCCTTTATTTTTTAATTAAAGAACCCCCAAACCCTAGCCCAGGCTTACCCAAGATTCCACAGATGTATTTGTGATGCTATAAAGGCACAAAGTGGCTTTTTAGGAAAAAATTTTACAGTAACACTGTGACTGAATAAAGCATTTAAATGATCTGGCTAACTCTCAAGTGTCTGGGAACTGCTTCTTGGGCAGTGAATGCAGAAAAAAAAGAGTTTGTACCTGGCAAGTGAACTGGCCTCCGTTCTGTGACCGATGCCTGGCTCTTGGTTTGAGGTTGGATGTCCCTGTGCCTGGGGACTGTGTTGTTAAGGATGTGCTGTGAGTACTTAGATTTTGTGGTTTTTCTGTCTGCTCAGACAGTCGCCAACCAGGTACACCTAGGTATTGGCAAAATACAAATACAAATGCCTCTGGTGCAAACCCAAAGCCCTCTGAAAAGCTCTAAGTCTGTGCAAAGTGTTCCTGAAGAAGAGTCCATAGTTGACTGGACTTTGTATGGGAGGGAGCATTTTTGTGGTTTTTTTCTGCTGCTGCCATGACCCCAGTGGGGTAAGGAACAAAACGTGGCGAGACGCAGCGTGAGTTGTTAGCCTGAGCGATGGATTTAACACGAGCAAATTGCCTTTCAGGCATGCCCACTGTTCTTCTTTCTGCTCTGGGATGCTTGATATCCAGTTTGCCCTGCACCAAATTCCAGAGCTGCTTTGCTGGTGTGATTGAGCGGCGGTGGTGCAGGAGCAGTCCGTGCAGTGATGATTCTGAGCATCCCCAGGCTTCGGGAGCGGTGCTGACGTGCTGGGAGCGGTGTCGCAGGTGTTGTCTGTGTCAGCTTCCAGCGACCGCAGGGGAGGTCAGCGGGTCTCACGCACAGCAGAGGCTGGAACCTGGTGTGTATGGGCGTGGATCCCTTGGGCCTGCTCCAGGGAGGGAGTGCTGCTGTGGAAGGAAGGCTGTAAATTGTTTAAAAGAGCAAGTGCTGTATGAGGAAATGGTACCAGTGTGTTGGAATGGATTGTGCATGCAGGACAGGAGACTTATATTTATTAGCTTAAAATAATACTGACTTTATAACAGCTTCTAGAGGTCCTTCCTGAGGCTAGGCTAGAGTCTGGAAATGCAGACATGGAGACCAGGAGTGTCCAGAAGCGTAAGGAGGAAAATGAGCTATAAAGTTATCTGCCCAGGAATTCACTGTAGAAAAAAGGGAAATTTCGGGGAAGAACTCTTCACCCTGTATGTTTTTGATGTGTATTGGAGCCTTTCTCCAGTGTGGGGTGTGCCAGTTTTCCAGCAAGGTGTGTACGGCTATGGTGGAGCCAGCCTGGCTTCGCAAACCTCAGACATCTCGGCAGGTGAGCTAAAACACCAGGGAGGGCCTGAGGGGGGGGACAGTGAAGGAAGTAGGGAGGGAAGGACTGTGCTAACACAATCTAAGTGCATAATTCCACATTCTTGGGAGAGTTTTGCTGAAACGTCCACTTTTAAAGAAAATATTTGGGGATCATTATTACAGGAAATAAATTTCATGGTGTTTTTAAGTTGTATCTATAAAAAGCTAGAAAGGATACTGAGTAGACAGTCCTGGTCTGGTGAGCGGGCCCCACAGCTGTGCTGGCTTCACAAATGTTTTGCATGTGCTGTTCTTAAAGAGCAAAGGAGAACAAAAGGGGGAAAAGCCCAACACAAAAACCTTCAGTCCCCTCATCTTCCAAACCATGAGAATTTTTCCTGTTTTTTTGTGTAATAATTGCATCAATTATGGTTTGCGTTTTTTCCGCCAAGTGTTTGAAATAATTACCGAAGACTTGAACTCCAAGAAGCGGCTGCTTGGAAAATCAGGCATAAAAAGAGCCCAACCATATTTGCGAAATGAAATTGCAGTTATGTAAATTGCAGCTACTGGATGTGTAGGCATGGGAGCCCAGGAGAGCGGAACTGGCAAGCTCTCGGTTACGGTGGAGAAAAATTCTCATTTGTGCTGTAAGGCAAGGCCGCGCTCGGCAGTTTGCTCGCGAGCGTGAAATCGCATCACGGACGTGTCTGCTTGCTACTTCTATTTTGGTGTGGAAGTCGAGTGGCTGGAAGTTTCTATCTTTAATGATTTCCTCTTGTTTGCTCTAACAAACAGCTGCACCACATTGTCTGACACCAGTTAGAGTATTTACTGGCCAGTGCTCTGCAGAGACGAAAAGGGAGGCATTTAATCTAATCTCCTTGGACGTCTCGGTGTTTGCACTTGGAAGTTTTCTTTTCTGCAGTCTTTGGGCAAGTGCAGAACAAATTAATGCTGCAGTTTGACACAGACTGCCCTCTGAGCCTGATTACTGCCAGGAGCTCCTGAGACACATCTTGAAGAGCTCTTTGCCATAGGGTACAGGAAGTAGAAAAAAATATGTTGTTCATCAGAATTGCTTTTAAGCATCAATCTGAGCAGATCTGAGTGAAATCATGCATTGAGCTTCTTCAACTTGTTAACCAGGGATTTAGACCAGAACATGAGCCTCATGAAATACATGAAAACTAAAGTTTTGTTAGGCCATTTTTGATAACTCAAGCGTGCGTGGAGGCGGGAAGGACGCTCAGGTCTGACTGGCAGTGAATTCACAATGTGGCTTTGGGACCCAAGTCCAGCTTGTGTCAAGCTGGAGGTGTGACCCAACCTACAGTCATTCAGGTTCCTGAGAGTCACTGTGAGGAAGTTCCTTCTTATCTGTCCAGTCACACTGTGCTCAAGGTGGTCACTGCAAGGACTTCAGACTGCGAGGAGGTGTGTTTGTGCTAGCAATGTACTGTCACAGCTCTCAGTCTTTAAGGAAATCTACTGGGCAGTAGCCCACGGCAGCCTCTCGAAAGGTTGGAGAAATGCATGGAAATGGACAGTTACTGACAAGACTAGCTCAGGATGCCTTAATAGGCAGCTAAATGTAGAACTTTATGCTATGTTGTGTGTTTATATGTTATTGCCCCATCGGTTTCTGCTGTATTGAACAAAAAATAGGCAGATACATTCCCATGCTTTCTTTTTCCTTCTCATGAAACTGGTTTTCAGTCAAGGTCTTTTTTCCTGGGGGTCAATGAGTTTTTGCCTGATATTTAAAGGCCTGCAGAAGGCTGGACCTGTGCAGTGCCCAGAGGCAGCAGTGGGAGTCTCGGGACACCAGTGACAGGTACATTACCTGAAGGAGTTCCTAAACTCTTGAACCTGCTCACAGTTGTGAATGCTGTTTGAATATGAGAGCTGTACGAAGTCAATAGTTTTACCCTCAGCTGGTGCAAGTTCTCTTGTCTCCACAGCACTGGTATGCCAGGCTGGGGTGAGCCGTGGCGATGGTAGTAAAGCGGTTGTGTTGGCTCACGCAGTACGCGCAGGGAGTCAGAAATAGAAGCAAGGTCTCCTTAACACCGAGATGTATCCTTTAACAATAAAAAAATTTGCTTTTCCCATCCAAATCCCCAAGTGCTGTTTTGGAAAAATATCTAGAGCAGCAACTTTTCATTTGTAATCCAGCTTGGATAGCAGACGCTGGAGGTTGGGTGCAACAAATCAAGATGGAAATGGCTGGTGCATACTTCTTGGTTCGGCCATATGCTGCAAGCGATGGTTTTGACAGATGCATTTTTCCCTAGAGATTGCATTTAGTTCATCAGCCTTAGGTTAAATGTGAAGGATCTGAGGTAAAATTCCAGGGCTCCGTCCATTAGCCACCAAGCCCGTAGCGTTTGTATTAAAACAGCACGATGGGAAACGTGACCTGGTGCTGGGGAATTGAACTGGTTCCAGTTGTGCTGCAGCGCTGCATTCGTTATGTCATACCACACACATCTGATAAGGGACGACATGATGGCGTTGGATAAGTTCTTGTGCACAAGGACTCTGAAGGTCATGTGGAGAGTGCTGGTTTTTATTTAATAACCGAGGTATGCAGGTGCTAATTTGAACCAGATGTATGTGAGGCCAAAGCCAAAGTTTGTTACACCGCTGTGAAATGATGGCCTTGCATTTCTGGGACTGGAAGGAGGTTTTGGATCAATCTTTATTTACTGAAAAATTTAGGCAGCTATGTATTCTAGCGCTTGAGTTCTTTATTTCAGTTTTGCTTGAAGAGTTACCTACCTCTGTTTCCTCCCTCCATTCTAAGCCCCTTTGATATGGTCGCACTTGAGAGAACCTTTCTGGAGCGGCCAAATCGGTACCGGAGCATCAGAAGGTTATTGGCTGACCCTGGTCTCACTCCCCTGCGAGTCAGTGGCGTTTGCATTGTGTCTCTCTGCAGAGGCGGGGGTTTGCCACACACAGAAGCTCTGGCACAGTGAGCCTGTGTGTGGGCTGAGATAGTTCCAGCTCTGGTGCCCTGGTCCCTCCAGTGGCACAGGCATCTCCATGGATGCCGGAGTGTGGTGGGTACAGGCACAGGTGTGAGCAGGCAGCTGGGTGCAGAGGAGGGGCTGCCTCGTAAGGGAATTTTGATATATATATATTTACATATATATATATTTACATATATATATAAAATGTTTCCTCTTGCTTACCTTATTATCCTCTTCAGACAGCTGGAAATAAATTGACTATTTGCATGATGTGCTGTATTTCAATTTCAACATGCAAGAGGCAGCAGGCTGCATCAGACAGCTGCATGTTACCTTTGGTCTGCAAGGGTGGCCAGTCCAGGAACCCTAACGTGTTGCAGGTTCATGGAGATAGTGAGAAGACCAACTGCCACACATGTGGGTTATGCCAAGCTCAGTGGTGAATTTCCTGTATTTTGGTTGCATCTGTCAGTGCTGTAGGGTAAGATGGTGGTGTGGAATGAACCATTACGCCAGCCCAGAACCTCGATGCTTTGAAACTGGTATGAGCCCTGGAACTGCGGTGTGGCTGTGCCAGAGGAGCAGGGGAGGCTGCAGGCTCCACAATGGGAATGCTCCCTGTTGGCCTGGGAGGCCTTACGCAGGTTGGCATTTCTGTTTTCAGTCATGTCCATGGTTTGGTGTGTTTGGCCAGGTCTGTCCCTCGCGGTGCAGTGGGAGAATCAGAGCGTTCAACCTGCAGATTGGTTATTGACAGGAATTCCAGAGAGAGGCTTCAACGTGACTGTTCTGAACAGTGTTTTCTCATGTGGAGACTGCCTGGACTGCTTAGATTTTTGGCTTAACAACAGGTTAAGAGGCTTTGCATACTTGTGAGTTGGAACCTCGTTAAGAGGTTTTTTTTCATCAATGTTATCCTCTCGAAATCAAGAGTGTTTTGCTTCTCAGGTTTCTGCTCATCTTTGCTTTTTCTCTGATTTAATAATATTTGTACATTCCAGGGATGTGCTTTTCTTGCCGCTGTGTAGCATAATAGCAAGATCTGCTCTAATGCTTGCACAAAATTTTACTGATCCCTTTTCAGTGCTCACTGGGGAGTCTCTTTTGGGGCCTGAAATGATTAAAAATAGCAATGTTGCTTTCCATTATGGGTCTGACTTTCCCAGTCACCAGAGTTACAGCAGTTACTATAGTTTGGAAGTGAGCTGCTGATAGCGTGCTTAGCCAAATCATAATCTTAGCCAAATCATGCGTAGGACTTGTTTAAAATAATTGTGATTTTACTGTATGGCAATCACTTTCACCAGGAGACAGCATGGAGTTGCTGTAATCCAAGTGCCCTTTTTGTTGTCCTTTGGTGAAGAAGACCCATTGTATGGAAGCTGTCATTTCTGCAGGCAAAAGGAAGTATTTTTCATAAGGTGGAATCTGCAGTTTTATTTCTGTGCAATGTGCTCAGTGTGATTATTGAAAGAACTAAAAGCTGAACAATGATGTGAGAGCTGGCAATGCAAGTGCTTTTAATTAACTTATATAGCCCAATGCACTTAATGGAGATATGTGTCCAGCTTGGTGTGAGACGTGTTTGTTCAAACCATCAACGGGAGGGTGTTTCAGCTTTGTGATTCACCCCTCCTCAGGCAGCCAGATGTGGAGAAAGCACCTTCTACCTTGGCCAGTACTGCTATGGAACTGTAATATCCACTTTCTGAATCCTGCCAGCTCCATTGCTTTCTTGATCTCTGTATCATTTTCCTCCTAAAGACTCCAGAGTTGAAAGAAATAAAGACTAAATGCTCGTGTAGTGGGTCAGGTGAGCTCTTACCACTTTTGTTAAAATGTCTGTATCTTGGATCCGTATCAAACAACTCTTGTCGTCTTTTCCTAGCGTCTGTCTGGTTTACACAGTAAGATGTACACAGGTCCTTCTCTTTCAGAACCTGCTTTGTTGTGGGGTTTTTTAGTTGCTGCGTGCCTCCGCTGTGTACACACAATTGTTGTCTGAACAGCGGTGTGATAATGAACTTGTTTCTCATACAGGTGACCATTCAGTCTAAATGAAAGAGATAGTTATGTTTCAGTCTTGTTTCTTTTGGGGTTTTTTGACCACTCTAGAATTGAAGTTTGGGCCTGCCTTTCTTCTTTCCTGATGGAAATCAGTGCTTTTTGTTTTCGAGAGCCGTCTTGTTTTATTAGAAGGAATTGACTGAATACGCAAGCGTATTTTTAAACGTGGTGTATCAGTTGCCTGTTACTTCTGCTCTTTTGCTTTAATCTTTTGTGTAGGGACATACTGAATTTGATGGCTGAACTCAGAGTCCAGCGGGAGCAGCATAGGTATAATTTTCTGAACCTTCCTTGTGCCTGAGGGACACCAGAGGAGCCTTTGTTGCAGGAGGCTGCATGCTGCCAGCCTCATGCTGATGGTACCCACTCATGTTAGCATTGGTGATCTAGACTGATTGTGGAGCAAGTAAAATTAGAAAACTTCCTGATGAAAGAGAGACATGGATTCCTTGGCATTCCACATAGCAGAGGGATCCTCTACGCTTTTCTTCCAATGCCCTTAACTCTGACAGCCACCAAGAAAATGAGGCAGCGGAAGGCTTAAGTTTTCTTAAAAGCTTCCAGCTGCTAAGATCTGTTCCTAGGACCAAGACCACTTGGCTTTGACAAAGGAACACCCACTTCATCCGACAGCTTTTCTTCAAGCTCCATCTCAGCACCAGGATCATGGTGTTCTGCTCTGTCCTGTGCCTCTGCAGTTTTCCTGCTCATCAGAATGGACCGTTGTGCCTGAACTCCAGGGTTATTCAGAAATGCGACAGAGCTGTTGCTGACAGGCAAAAGGCAGATTCATACAGACAAGCAGGAAAATGTCTTTTAGGAGTATTTTTACATAGCTTCTATAGCAGTTCTTTTACGTTTTTTCTTCAGGATGGCAACTTGACTTGATCACAGTCAAGGCCTGAGTTCACCTTGAACTTAGGCCTCAGTTCACCTTGTTCCTCTCTGCCCCTGAAACAGGCCAGGTGTAGCGCAGCAACTTACCTGCATCCAGCGTGTGTCTCCGATGGATTTAGAAAGGAACTGCCACAGATTACTGAATGTAAGTTTCCGTGGAAATTGTCAGGGATCATCCGGTTTATATATCCGATATGAAACAGGCAGTGTTGTGTTGGGAAATCTCAGGTCTTTTAGATATTTTCTTTTGAAAACCCTGGGACAAGGATGTTATTGGCCACGTGGATGAGGTCAGAGTAACCTGCTAACACTGTGAGCTGCAGCCACGTAGCCACGCCAGGACCGCAGGAGTGATCGATTGCACGCAGGTAGCCCCAGGTGTGCATATATGGCAAAGCCTCTGGGCGTGAAGCCCACGTTTGGACACATTTTCTAGGGTTGGGTGTTGTTGGTGCTGAGGTGTCTGCACTACTTAGTTATATGTGGTGAGGAAAGCATTTCCATACGTTACAGAGTTCTAGCTTCTACCTCTGCTGGTGGTGTTTCATATTGAGCATAAATTCTGTCATCTTGAGCAAAACCAGTAATTAATGACACCAGCTCAGGTCACTGACTGTGCCGAGATGCCCCCAGCTCCCTAGGCTTTCATGGTGCAGCTACAGCACATAAATTACCTTTTATTGCAGGCTTGTCCTGTTTATTTTTACATGAAAAGGTTAGGACAGCTGAAATGATGCCTGGGGGAGCAAAAACTTACCTCCACCGGGTCCCTGTGTTATTCCCCATGTCCCAATTATACTCTGCAACACCATAAAACTTTCCCAGTTTGAAAAGCTGCTCGAGTTCTGCACTCAGAGGCCCCAAATGACAATAATTTTGCTTCTGGCCATCACTGGATATTGCAAACACGGTGTGCTTACAGTGGGGCTTGGGAAGTCACACAGGGAACGCATTCTTTGGAATCCTCTTTGTTTTATCATTGCGGAACAACCCACAAAGATTTGTATTCTTGCACCTGAATAAATAGTGCTCTGCACTTCCCCCACTGAGGTCAGTGCTTGTGCGGGTCCGTTCCTGGGCCCCTTCCCTGCTGCTCCTGCTGCAGTGCCGGAGCCTGGCGCCCGTGCCACCTGAGCAGGTGTCACAGAGGGCATGTTTGTGGATACTCATCTTGAAAGGCCAGCTGCTGGACACCAGCAGTTCTTTGTGCAGCAGTATTTTCCTAGCAGGCAGGAGCAGCATTCATCTGCGTGTTTGCAGTTACAACCACCACCATAGTTTTAGCAGCGCAGCCTTGCCAAATTCTGTAAATACTTTAATTTCATTGTAATGCATAATAACAGGTGTATGGTGTAGTTGCCAGTTTCTGCTTGCTGGCTGGGTGAGTAAATTATTCTTTGCAAAATGAGAACGGTATTTAATTGATATTTGAAGATAGAAATGGCTAACAGCAAGTGCACAAGCTTCAGCTACGAACAGTTAGAGCTGGGTTGCTGGCATTTCCATGTGGTCACTAGCTAGAGGAAAACACCTTCCTTGAAAGGCATTCTCAGCTGCATAGAATGATAAGAAATGTGTTACTTCAGAAATATCCTTTCCATATAATTCCTAAGGTTTTGATTACATGTCTCTCTCTTTTTTTTTTTTTTTTTTTTTTAAACTTTTTTCCCACTCTTTTTGAGTCAGTGTTGCTGTTTGGAACTGTAGTGAAAAGCACTTCTTGTGTAGTTCCACCATGGCTGCTCTGCAAATACAATTTTTTAATTTAAAAGTCTGAGCAGACATGAAAACCAGATATCCCTGGTCTTGGCTGTGGAGGCTTTTGGGGCTTACATGGTCTGACTACTGCTGAGCTGGAGTCTGATTTTGGAGCCAAACTTCTTTTTTCTACATTGTTCTCGTGCAGACCAGACATTTGTACTAGGCAGGACATATTGCCAAAATATGGAATTGCACCTCCTGCACACAAATGTTATGGAAGGAGTCTCAAAGTGACTGGCTTCTGCCAGGTCAGATGCAAATATATGTAGAACTGGAAACTGTTGCCCAGACGCTTTGCTGATTTATATTCTTTGAGGGTGTGGTCCCCTTATCCTGTTATCTGCCCAGGTTAGAGTTCTAGGTTCCATGTTTTGAGCACGAAGACATTGCTGCCTTATGCTCCGGAGCAGTATGAGCATCAGCATTTCCTCAATCAGAAATGCCGTTTACACATTTTTCAGCAATTCTTTCTCCAGAGGGAAAGTCTAGGATTTCTCTCTTTCATGCTCTGTAGTATTGGTGTTTGGAGAAGGATTTGGGGCCTTAATATTCAGTTTCTGAGGGCTCTTTCAGGTTTCCTGAATAATCCCTTTTATACACAACATTTCAGAATGACTGTGCTGGGGGCTGCAGCCAGAGTTTGCTTCTAAAGGACCTTAAAAAGAGGCTTGTGAAAATAGCTGTGGTCAGCACCGCTGTCTGCAGCAGGTGGGCAGCACCGAGGTAAGCGACCCGGCTCTTCCGAGTCTAGAAGGACCTTTTATTATCCCGCTGTCCAACCTGCACTCGTCCCGGGACAGGCATCGCCTCCAGTGCTGCAGGTGAGAACAGAGCGTTAGCGCTGCCAGAATATCTGAAGAAACACTTGCAGAAACTCACTGATCCATCTGGAGGTCAGGGCAGCCTGACAGAGGGGTTAATCGCTCCGAGTATCCTGCAGGCGTATCTGGGGACTTTGGACTTGGCTTTGCTGTGTCTTTAACAAAACAAGGGACTTTACATTTAATAGCTAGGGATAAGGCTTTTGTTTACACAATGTAGTATTTCATCAAATACTACATTCTTTAAGTGAAAAAAGTAAAAACTGCAGGTTTGAAAGATGCTTATGCTGGATTCTTGGCTTGGGGGGAGTGAGGCAGCAGATTAATTTCCAGCAAGACGGGTGCCATCGGCTGGAAAATAAAGGGGTTTGGGCTGTTTGGTCCCATCACTTGCTTAGGAACCTGGAGAGGCCAGGAACTATTCCTGGGGCAGGGCTGCTGTGCAGCCTGCTGAGGGGACACCAGTGCCCCACTGTCCTACCCCTCTCTGGCAGCCCCTGGAATTCTCCGTTTGGCAGCGTATCGAGAGGGGAGAACCTGCTGTGTGGTGGCTGACAAGTCTCTGTGCTTAGGGAAAGCTTCTCTCAGATGGGAGTCGAGGTGCCAACGGGACTTGTGTCTCAGTGTGCTCACCTGAATATGCAGTTTCTGCTGCTGCCTGCCTTGGGCTTGATTTACTTTTGAGAGCTTTAAGTCATGGCATTCATAGGCGCGGATGGAAGTTTAGAGTTTACTTTTTAGTACTGGAAAGTCTGCAGTTTTGAAACTTTTTCTCTCAATGAACTACATAAACTGCTGCTGGGGGAAGTGGGTGGTACCAGACCAATGATTTTTGTTGTGGGAATGACACAACTTAGTTGTTTAAGATATTGACAAACTATGCTGTGTATATACATGGAGTATAGGGAACTCAGAAAAAGGAAAAGAGCACGACAAAATACACAGATCACGTTCCAATCCACAGTCCTCAAGTCAAATGAAACTGTTTTGGGCTAATTATCCTGAGGGAGCCCGCAGCCATGCAGCCTGCTGTGGTTTGAGCATCCGGCAGCTCCACAGGCGTCGGGGTGGTGCAGGAGCTGTGGGGAGGGCACAGAGATAGACGTGAGCCTCGTGGAAAGGCTCAGCTTCAATTTTCCTGTCCAGCCACAGGTATCGCTTTTCACCTTGGGTGAATTGCTTAAAGCTGTTAATGGATCTTTAACACTGGGTTACTTTCAAGCTTAGGAAATTTCCCTTTATGATTTCCCATGGGTGTCAGGGAGCAGCAGGAGCCGGGAGCACCTCTGCCAAGGCAGGGAGCCGGAGCTGAAGTGGCAGCAGGTGGGCACCTGGGGCTGGTGACACCAACCAGGGTCAGCCACGACACTGTGGTAATGGACGGGGTGGGTCAGAAGTTCAGGCTGAAAGCTCAGTAGGCACAAGGCCCGGCACCGGGCGAATACCCGTAGCCTGGGCATGGCCAAAGCTCCCAGGGCTGTTGGGCAGCGGGTGCTTGGAAGAGGGCCGGGATTTCCATAGGGTGGTGAGGGGCCGCAGGTGCCTCGATGGTGGGCTCTTGGCTCACCAAGGTGGCTATGTGCTGAGGAGCTGCTGTTTTAATGGCTGTTTGCTTTTTACTAACATTGTTTTGGTCAGAAATCAGTATAGAATTCTCTGGTTTTAGACTATCAGTGCTCAGTCTCCCAGGAAGTGAGCAGGTTTAACAGCATGAACAAAATAACAAGGAAAACCAGTTCCTCACTGCTGGGCTTCCCAGGAAGGGGTGCCCAGGAGGGAGCCTCCAAAAGAGGAACATGCTGGCAGGGCTGTGCAGGCAGGAGGCAGATGCTGTGGCTGAGATGAGCCACTGGTACCTGCAGAGTGTGTCCAGGCACTTGGCTGGTTAACTCGGCGTTACGGAGCTGTGAAACTCGGCAGTCAGCCAGCCTTACCGGAGGAGGCGATTTTTGTGGGAATAAATGTGGAATTCACCTTTTGATCAAGGCAGCGCAAGACCCGGGGTTCCGTGTGCTGGTTTCTGTTGGCAGCCTGTGCTGAGGAGGCTGTGCCGGAGCTGGGCGCGGGCTGAGTGCCAGCGCTGTTCCCGTGCCCAGGACAAGGGCTCTTCTGAGACACAGGAGCTACAGCCAGCAAGGAGAGCACTGGCCAGTTGTTGAGGTGGCCTTGGTCAGTGGCATGTTTACAGACGCCAGGCACCTCACAGGAGGGGCACTGTAAACAGTGCAGCCCACGGAGCTGTGGTTGAGGCACACAGGTACTTTCCAAAGGAGCTCTGGCTTTGTGCAGAAAGCCTGTCTGCAATCCCACAGGCTGTTTGAAGCCCCTGAGATATCCGCAGAGTGTGTCTGCTGTTGTCGTTCCCAGCCGGCGGCTGGGGGAATTTCTGGTTTGCACCTTCAGTTTAATCTGAGCTCACTTAGAATAAAAGGCAATACTGCTAAGAGAGCTGCTGCTGAGGATCTGTCTTGGCACAGGAGAGGCCCTTTTCCTCTCTGAGATACCAAGCTTTCATTTGAATTCATGTGGAAGCACCTGATACCACTGAAAGCCTTCAAACCTTTTCTTGTGAGTTCCGGTGTCCTTTTACCTCTGCGCTGCCAGCAGACAAAAGGGCTGTGAACCCCTGACCTTGGTGGAGATGTCCTGAGCTGAACGAGGGCAGAGAGGGACGGAGAGGCCAGGTCTGAGCAGCAATGACACGACATGCTTTAAAAATTGGTTTCTAGCATCAGTGCTAACAAGAGTAAAGTAGTCTTGAAATCCACTGTATGGGAGATGGTTGGTTTGCAAGGTTTTGTTTGAGGCACCTGCCAGTGTTGATTTGAAGGTGTGTCTAGGGAAAACTTGGCAAAATGGAGCACTTTTCAAAAGCAGCAAAGGCAGTTGAACAGAGAATAGGGACAATTGTGTCAGGTTCTCCCCCGGGAAGCCAAGACCACATGCAGGCAGTGTCCGCTGTTGCTGCGACCGACGTGGGTGTTGTGAACAGCAGCAGTTTCTTCAGGCTGGAGGTGCCCCCCAGTCAATATTGCTACAATGGCAGCCTGAAAAATTGCTTTGGCTTGAAAATTGCTGCACTTAAAGCAAATTATGTGTCTTAAATTGCTCATTTTACTTTAGAATTACAGATTATTAAAAATAATTCCCAATTTTCAAATATTGGCTTTGATTTAATGCTACTTTTTCTCCATTTTTCTCAAGATAAAGGCTTGTTCTTCAGTATTTGCATCCTTAAAAGTCTGCACATCTGCTGTATGATTTCAGAAATGCTGTGAAATGAGAGTTGCTAATTTACTACTTGTGTCTGTGGGATTCTGCTGTGCCGTCGCTCATGGCAACTATTCAGCGATCCATTTTGATCCTGTTAATGCCAATTGAAAACTGGGGTTCCATGTTTCAATTTTCTTTTTTTAACCAGAAATAGGGCTAGGAAATGTTTGAAAATTGATTTTAATTGGCCGGGTGTGCCTTGGAAAGAGCGTACCTGTGTTTTAGAGAAGCAGAACTTTCTCTTAAGCCTTTACAGACCCAAGCGTTTGGGCTGGGGAGATTCCAGCATTAATCTCTCGTGTATGATTAGGGGCTGTGGCTGCTCTGTAGGTGATCGCAGGTGTTGGTGGCTGTGGGGGAAGCATTCCCTGGGCTTTACAAGTCCTCAGGCAGCCAGCACGTGGTGTGAGCGTGCTGGAAATACCCGCAGTCTCCCCTGGCTCGTTCGGTGGTTCGCTGTGGGCATTACAAGGCACACAGCTTTTGAACTGGGCACCTGAACAGCTGCACGTGAAGTCCCGATCTAGGTCAGTCGTGAGGTGTGCCTGCACCCCGGGGGGCAGCGGTGGTGGAGAGGGCTGCAGAGCCAGCACGCTGCCAAGCTTGGTGCCAGAGAGTTTCACAGCCCTTCACAACAGCCTTGGCTTTACGGGCACGCTGCTGCTTAACACTGGCACACCGATACTGCTGTCCTGGCATGGCAAGGCACAGACAGCTCGGGAGGTGCCACAGCTGCAAGGTCATGGCAGGATGAAAAAACAGTGTGCTACCTGTTAAGTACCACTGTAATTGGGCCGGAGGGCTACTCGGTGGGACAGTACCCCAAAAATGCTACTTGTCTTTTTGTTATACCTAAAAACTACGCTGCCTGTGAGACCTTGTGGACATTTTTGATGGCAGAAAAGCTCACTGGCCCATGGGTGCACACGGTATTTCCAGATGATTGGAAGCAGCATGGTCTAGCAGAGGATATTGGGTTGAGAATCAGGAGATTAAAATTTTACTGCTTTTTTGCCGAACTGCTCTCTGATCTGCGGCAAAGTCATTGAACAGGCTTGTGCTACTGCTCCCCCTCCACCCTTTCCTTGTCTCACTCACACAGTGAGCTCACTGGAATGAAAACCATCTTTTAGGATGTTTTTATACGTCTTCCGCCAACAATATGCCTCAACTAACATGGATGTTCCTTTCAGTAGTGTAAAATGCCAAGTGGTGCGGTGTTACCCGTGGGCTTCTTTGATCAGCACAGAGTCAGCCCAGGAAACACGAGATTTGCTGATATGGCTTCCTTTCATGCACCAAAGCAATCTGGTTAATGGAGTGAACAATTGTTAGCAGAAATGCTGGGTTTGTAGCTGTGGTGGTGGGCTCGAAAGCCTCTGTAATTCCCATATACACCTCTCTCTTCCACTTTACTTGGCTAGGCTGTGTTTTGGTGGCAGTACACAGCGAGTTCTGCTGAGTTCCCAGAGCTCCAGGCCTGGGCTGCAGCTTTTCCAAGTCCACGACCTATAACGCCAGTAGACAGTGGCCTGTGTGGGTGGTGATGCTGCTGGGTGGTTGTTGGTTTTTCTGCCTGCCATCTGCTGCCCGGGGCAAAATGTCCTCCCAGGATGTGGTGCCTGCTGCCCCAGGGTGGACTGTTCTGCAGGGGGAATGTAGTCAGACATAGCTGGACTGGGGTGTGCTGGGGCAGGAGCAGATTTAAACAGGCAGGAAAAGGAGATGCAGACAGAAGTGGTGGCGTGTGTCTCCTTACGCCTTGCAATGCTCACAGCAAACAGCTTTTCTACAGGAAAATCACCTTTGTGGGGAACTTGGGATCTGTTTCTCTGTGTTACAGCTGTCATTTCTAAGCCTGACTCTCCTCAGAGCATCTCTCTACTTTCCAGAGCATCACAGATTATGGCAAGTGAAGCTTCCTGAATTGCAGGGAGTTGTTATTGCTGCCAATTGCCATTCATTTTCAGATAGCAGCAGATAAAGACCCTGGTTAGAGAAATTTATCTGTCTTTTTTGGTAGTGTTCCGTATGTAAAACATAAGTTGGGTTGTATTTGCTCTGGCAGTTATGAGTGCTACTAAAGAATTTTTCTCATAATTTCCTCTTTCATCTTGTGAAAAATTAAATAGACAAGTTTAACCCGTAAGAGAAAGTGTTTGTCCAAGTTGCCATGGCTGAGTGTGGAGGTTTGCCAGGAAGCTGCCCAGGGCTGTGACTGCTGGGATCAGGGCACTCATTTGGGACATACAGCCTCAGGTGATGTATCTGCCCAGGAGAGTCTGCTCGGTGTGTCCCCTCTTGGGATCCCGGCCCTCGAGTCAGGCATCCATTCAGCAAGTGTTGAACGTGGAGTAATGATGCATATTAACTGCACTGATCCCAGGCAGAACACCTCCTTAGCTCACTGCACTGCTTTAGGGCCAGCTGGGACATTTGATTGCTTCTACAGGAGTTCTGTACCTTGAGCTTGCCTCAGATTCCAGTGCTGTGCATACTGGGAGCGGGGGAAGGTGACTGGAAATGTGCTTATCCAGAATTTAGAGGAGTTTGACATCCCCAAAGATTTCACACTCTTTCAAAATTCCATATTTGCAAGAACATGAAAGACCTTTCCAGTTGTTTGTTGTTCTCTTTGCAGTTAATTTTGAGGAAGTATTTTTACCTACCACAAATAATTGGGATACGTGAATTACATGCCGAAAATCCTTTGCTCAAGGCTGAAGTGCAGGTTCATTGCATCGTGCCCCCCATGTCACTGTGTACGTGGCAGCGGGGCAGGAGGAGATGCATCGGCAGAGGTTGTGAGGAGAGGGCCCCCTCTGTGTTAACCCATAGTTGAACTGCAGCAGGGGACTTCAGCAAGTGAACGTCACTCAAACTGCAGTTCCTGTTCTGGAGATGGACAAGGACTCTGCTTTGCATCTGGAATTAATTTTCCATGTGTAAAACTGCACCTGCAGAAGGGGAATCCAGCTCTCCTGACAGCTCTGCTGCGAGCTTGAAGAGAGTTTCACAGAATGAATGTCAAGTCTTTGAAAAGTAGCTGGGGCCCTGCTGGAAACTGCACTCATCCAGAGCTCTGAGGCTTTTTACCACTCCTCTCCAGTGAGAGCTCTGGTGGGATAAGCTTTGTTTGGGGCTGTGATGCATTTTTTTGGGGGGTGGTTTCCTCTGCCCTCACTCTGGCTGACAACTTAACATGTTTTCCTGTTGTGTAATTTATGGCTGAGGAAGCATGGCCCTTACTTTTGCTTGCTCTTCCTTCAGTTTCATCCTGTTTGTTTGCTGACTTCTATAGCTCAAAATGTCAGGTTTGCTTTGCCCCTTCCCCTCCCACCCTGGAAGGTTTCTGTGAATCACTGTTCTCTTGGAAAAATGGAATTTTTTTCACTTAGCATTTTGATGCAGGCTCAAATAACTTGAAAACAAGCAGTTTCAAATTATTTCCAGAAATGCACCTGGAATTCTCTGCTGCATTTTATTCAGTGTCAGGTGTTTAGGGGATGCCCTGTTTGAGGTGGCTCCTGCAGAGCTTGGCTCTGCAGCGCCCGTCTCCCCAGCTCGCCCTGGCTAGGAGCAGCATGCGTGTTCTTGGCGCTCCAGTGTTAGTCGAGCCAGGTAACAAACAGCTCCAAAAGGAGGTGCCCCCAAAAGGACGTTCTTGTTCCTCCAGAAGTTGCTCCTTCTCTCAAAGAGCTACTGGGTTTTGGTATTTTGGATTTGTTACCCCAGGAGAACATTACTGGAGTGCTACATTAAAGTTTGTGAAAGAAATTCTGAACTTCCCAAGAAAAGCAGGATTTGGAGACAGCATCTCTGTCTCTCTTCAATCCTGCTTGTCACTTGTTTCTTTCGAGTTGGTTGTTCTGGTCTCCTCCCAGGGCGAGAGCACTTGGGACCGGTGCAGCCGCTGGTTCTGTAACTCAGCACTACAGCTGGACATGGATCAAACGTCCCTGAAAGGGAAAGCAGCCTGCCTCTTCCCAAGCCCCTAATTATCAGGGAAGAATAAATGTCAGATTCTAAAGAATTACAGTGGCCAGCTAGCTCTTGGTGTATTATGCCCCGTTGGCTGAACCTGGCTGGAGACTTTATCTTGGGCTACTGCTGTTGTGACAGGGTGGGTTTGTCACTTCCCCGTGGGAATGGAGGTCAAAAGTTTTCTCTGCAGCATGATTGTTCTGCTCTAATCGTTGGTGACAGGCAGTACATGTTAGACTTCTCTATATAAGTAACCAGTTACCATTTTCTGATTGCTTAAATCTAGAGACTCAGAACACAGAAGTGTTAGAAATTCCTGCCTGGCTTGATGGCCAATCTCAGGACAACATCTGACATTCTGTGCAAGGAGGGCTGCGCTGCTGTCTCTGTTTCCAGTTCTAGGGAAAGCATCGTAGGTAAAACTGTGGGGTTCCTTCCCAATGGAGTCCGGAGGCCAAGTCAGATCTGATGTGTCAGTTCCTGAAGCACTCAAGTGGAAACTGACTTTTATAGTTCAGAGGAAGAAACTTGGGGGGCTCCATCCTTAGTAAGTTTCCATGGCAGACTTAGTAAAGTAAATTGTTAATTGTGTTTATGTATAATCCTCCAAAGGCATTCTGTGAAAAAATGGTTAGAAAAATGTTTCCTATCTTGGATATGTAGCTGAACTGTGAGCAAAATTCCACTTCTCTTCTTAATCCCCTCAGTCACCCCTTAGGAGTGGTTGACGTTGTGCAGAGCCTAATTGGTTGCTTTATTTTTGTCACTGATGATCATTGAAATAGGCCCGGTTTGATTTTTCAGATTGCAGAAGACGCACACAGGGTTGGCAGTGAGAAAAAGTGTTTCGTGAGTTCCCATTATGAAACAGTTACTGAGGGACTCGGTGTGACGACAGCCCTGAGCACGTGAGGGGCATGGCTAACACGGTGCTTGGCATCCTGCTGGCCCTTCGTGTCCTCAGCAAGGACGAGGCCTCGGAGATCACGCGGCACTTTGTGAATTGTGCAAGGGCATCGAGCTGTGTGATCCTGGGCTGACGGATGCTCTGACAGAGCGTGCTAGCGTTTGGGTGGCATGGATGGGGCAGAGCCAGTAGCAGCCCTGAGCACTGCAGCTGGGCACAGGTCAGGTTCTCTCCACCCTACCACGACCTCTGGTGTGCTCTGCTGCAAGCTCCAGTAGATCCATGTCCTCTGGAGCAGCACAGAGCCATGGCGCTGGCAGCACACGGAGCACCGTGTTCCTGCACGGCCTCCCTGCTGGCCGGGAGGGCTCCTGCTCCCGCGGCGGGCAGCGAGCCCGCGGGTGGAAGCACATTCCTGCACGCAGCACGCTGGGGAGCAAGCTCAGAGCAGGCGAAGCACGTGCTCCCAGGCACCAGATGTGGAGATGGAGCACCTACTGTGCTTCAGCAGTCAATTACTCAAACCCGTAATACTTTTGCTTCTGAAATTAACCACTTTATGAATTATACAAAAGGAAATGATCAGTGTTGACAGCTGATTCTTTTAAATGGAGTGTAACCAAAAACATCATTAAAAATATGTCTGGAGTTCACCGTTCCACAGTGCTGACTCTCATCAAGTTTTGAGCTGCTGTTAGCAGTGGCACGTCTTGGCTAAGATTCTTAATTTTCCAGGTATTGCCCTGTCTTAATAATGCATTTCTCCTCCTCAGAAGTAATTATGATTCCTGGGCACTGCACCAAAACTTGCAGATGTTTTGAAGATGTCCTGATCAGCTGAGATTAGGACATGGGTTTTAAACTTTATTCTATAGGCAGCGCATCCTTGAAAGCTGACTCCATGAACTGGTTCAACAGCCCAGAGCAAGGAAGCGTGAATGGTTGTCTGCTCACGAACAACTGGGTTTCAACACTGACTCTTCAAAGAACCCCACACAAATCAGTGTTAATCTCTTAAGAGAAATCTCTGCGTTTCTGCTGACAGCTGAGCACACCGGCGGTATTGCTCACCTCTGGCTTTTGTCGGATCTGGTTTTAGCTTCGTGGTGATGAGACCTTATTCCCTGTGGAGGTGAAAAGAACTTTTTTTATGCTGTAGTCAAGGTGACCCAGCTCTGTTTGGTAACCTCCTCTTTTTGTCTGTGTTTCCTTGGAAGCTCCTTGAGAGTATTGCAGGGGCCAAGGTACATGCTTTTGAGCCTGTGGTTAAGGCAATCCCTTGCCACCCTTGCCATGCTTTTTGTTTGTAAAATGTGCTGCACATTCTACCCTTAGCTGTGACTTCTTAGAGCGTTCCCCCACCTTTCCTTCAGGATTGTGTGGGTGTTGTTGACATAAGCGTCGGCTTCATGTTCAGGAGTCTTTGGAAATGAACTTTTCATGATCTTTTTGAGGGTTCCTTCCCCTCTCCCCATCTCTGGATGTTTACTCTCAGCATTTAAGTTGATTTTTTTTTTTTCCTTTTCCATAAAGCCAGCTAATGGTACAGAGCCTGCTTTGCTCGAGAATACAGAAAAGGCAGTCCCCCTTTCAAAACCCAGTGAGCACAGGAAAGGAATATCAACCACAGCTGCAAGGTAGGAAGTGCCTGGAAACCTGAAAGCTTCACCCACCCCACATGAGTGGCAGGAGCGATCCAAGTGGCAGAGAGCAGCTCCCTGGAAATGGGCTGGAATGGTTTTCTGCACCCAGCCAGGTGTGGCTCCCAGTCCCGTGATGGCAGCGATGTGATCAGTGATGCTGTGCACTGAGGAATGCCTTCCCTTGCCTGGAGCATCCTGCACCAGCTTTGCCGGGAAAGGTTCACTGCAGCCTGCCACAACAGTTTCGCAGCTTCTTCATTGCTTTCTCTTTATCTTAGTTTGGTCTAATTTTGACTTTACCATCTGCCAGCCTTTCCCCAGGACTGTTTGGTCTTTGAAGAGATGCACCTGTTTTTATGTGGGTGGAAAAACACTTGAGTTGCTTTTCTAATCGGAATCAGTGTTTCGTTTTCACCCTGGATTTAATAAGTAAACTCCAGTTACTGTTCAGTGCTCTTAAATAATATTTACTAACTCTGGTTGTTAAAATCTGTGTCACACAGTGAGATGCAGTTCAGGCAGCTGATTAAATGAACGTGACTAATACAAATTCTTAAAAATGTAAACAAGAGAAAAGGAAACATAAACGGAATGTTCACTGGCACTTGGATATGTCCCAGGGCATAGAGACGTACATATCAGACTTACACAACAGTGGCTTATAAAAAATGGCTTTCAGACTCCAGTGATGCCAGCTGAGTAACCTGTGTCCCATTCTAAGGTCAAAGGCCTTTAGGCTCAAGGCTTTTTTTGCCTAGTTGTTGTTTTGGTTTGACTGGAAACGTTCAGTGCTGGCTTTTCCAGCTGCCAGCTCCTTTCCCGTGCTTGCATCATTGTCCTGTTCTTTCTGTGGCCGCTGGGGTAAAACCAACAGTCCTGGATCCATAGTAAGGCAACAGTGGCAGGTCGTTATGCTGGATTTTTAGGTTTGTGTGCCTGGTGATTCAAAAGACACAACTAAGAATAAGCTTTTGTATTTTCCATGTAGCATTTCTGGTTTGACTTTTCTTTTTTTCCTTGTTTTTTAGTGCTGTCAACCATATTTTTGTACGTGAGCTAGGATCCCTCTGGGTGACGTGTGTGCTAGTGCAGTTGATAACATCTGACTGATTTACCTTCATTACTACACTTTAAATCTTTCATTTGCAAGCATATTCCCATATTTATCATGAAGAGTGTCCACACTGAGTTTCCTTCTTGTCCACTCCTCATTCAAACCTCTTTGATTCTTCAAGTGTGCCTGGCGTTGGCCCATCAGAGTCCCATCCACGCATGGTGAGCAGACACATGGGGCGGAAAGTTGGGAAGGAAGCTCCTCTGGTTGGAAAAGGGCCAGAAAAAGGCAGAAGACTTGAAGGAAAGGATTGTATTTCAGTGTTTTTCCGTGTAAATCTTTGTGCTGCTTTGAAACACTGCCATAGGTGCTCAGAGGGCTTGATCTTCAGTGGAGACATCCTGGCTGCACCATTCCATCCACCCTTAAGAGGTGCAGGGTGGCTCCTGCCATTTATCCCAAATGGTCCTTCCCCCCCAGATTCAGGGGGATGACGACTGCCAGGCATTCTGCTGGCAGTTCAGTGGTGTTGGCAGTTCACTGCAGCATCCAGAGCTGAGCTGCTTGCACTTGGTCCCTGGGATGTTTTGTGGACATACTAAAAGGATTTAGTATTGCAGTTGTCAGGAGTGACTTTATCTGTGTAGCTCTGCTGTAATGCTTCATAAGAACAGTCTTAGTTTCTTTCATGCCATTTTTTGTTGACTTGTGTTTACACGTTGTAGGGTTCAGATCCTTGTGGGGAAATACATTGAGTTTAAAGGTGTCAGAAGGGAAGGTGGGAAGGAGAGGTGTCAGTGGCAAGACAGGAAAAGCAAATTGCCTGTTTGCCCAGGCCTCCAGCACCGCCTAGGTAGAGTCTACCATGTCTGAGTATCCCCGTATTTCCTGGGAACTATCACCAGCCTCATACCCCTGGCTTGCTAACATCATGGACAAGGAGGATTGTGGCACACTCTGATGATAAAAAGCAGGGATGAAATCCGTGAGTCTGCCATAGGTGAATAATTGGGACACATGTGAAAGAGACTTTGAGACTCTTGAATTCTCCGTAGCTGATCAGGAGGGCAAAGAGATTATAATAATGATTGTTATTCAGTGTGTGTGTGACAGTATTTGGCATTTCCCTCTTTTTCTGCCCTGGTTTATCCCCTTGTGGCTGATGCAGGCATCCTCAGCACCGGCGCTTGTCAGGGCACAGCGAGGGCTGGTGGCTCGACTGTGACAGGGAGATGCTGCAGAGCCTGCCTGGCTCTGGGAGGCTCCTCTCCCTGTCTTTGCCCAGCCAACATCTGTGCTGAGCTGCTGCTGCAGCTGGAGTGCTGGGATAGTCCCCACACAGCCAGTGCCAGCCTCCGGAGCCTGGGCCTTGCCACCCTGGGGGTGCTCTGGGTCAGTCCGATGCTGTGCGTCAGAGGGGGCGCAGGCCTTCCTGCTGGAAAGGTGGCAAAGCAGACGCGTTTTTATCAAGTTTTTATTGTCTGTGTAAGTTTGATATTATCAATTAGTGTATTAAATCCTGAAACAGCAAACAAGAAGGTGCTTGGAGGAGAGGGTTTACCACCTTCTGTGTTGTATTGCGGCAACTGATTTGCTGCTGTAATGATAACTAAGAAAGACTTTGTGTCCCACAAAGTTTATGGCTTGATATGAATGTTTGGTTTAGATATTGCATCTCAAAATAATTGGAAAATGTTTCTGGGAGAGTTTGTTTTCCAGACCATTCTTTTTTTTTTTTTTTTTTTTTTTTTTTTTTTTTTGACTGGAGGTTGCCAAGGCTTTTCTTTCTAGGGAATCTACTTTAACTGGAAGTTTTATCCTCATGAAATTCTAATGGTGGAAACAATTTCCAAAACAAGGATCCCGCTCCACATGGGGAAGGTGGCAGGGGGGTATAAGGAAGAGGGTTTGCTTCTCCACCAGCCCTGGGATCTCATGCAGGGCTCAGCACAAAGCTTGGCTTCCTTGGCTCTCATGGATATTTAATTAAATTCAAAGCAGAGAACAGCGCAGGAGACAGCAATGCCTGGTGAGGCCGTGGAAGAGAAGTGTCAGACCACGTGCTCTGAGAACCTCAGGCATTTCTTGCCAGTGGATAAGGTGCAAGGATAGGGAATGGTCCGCAGCATCTGTTTTATGGCTGGCTGATCACTAGTTAGATGGCTTTTGATGATATAACAAAGACTATTTTGTATCAGTGACAGAGCTGCTCGGTGGGGTGGTGAAATATTTACTTAGCTGCAAGCTGTGGACTTCCGTGTGAATTGTCGGGTCCTTCCTACCTGAGCGTGGGGTTTGGCTGGAACGGTGCAGCAGGCGATAGCGTGCGATTGCCTAACAGGACAAGTAAGCAGGTGGTTGTTTTTGTCACATGAAGGAAAGCCCCAGCCTTGCTGTTAATCTTCCCATAAGCCCCATTATTTTGAGTGAGGGTATTATTTTTGCTGCCTGGGTGACTAAAGGAGCACAGCTTGTCTTGGAGGCCGAGCTCTGTCTGCGCCTGGCGTGGCAGGTTTGCACAGGCATTTGCTTTGAGAATGCGGGCAGACCTCGGCTGTATTAAACACCTTCTCAAGTATACGTGCACAGGATTGCCCTAGTTGAGATCAACTTCTGCGGGACAAAGCTTTGAGACTATGGTTTCTTTGTGAAAATAATCATTAGCACTCTGTACCTACAAAGGACACACATCATTAACCAGCAACATTTCATGGCAACCCAGCAAAACAGCTGATGTGCACTTAACCTAGTTTCGTTACATTCTGTATCTGCTGTTCTAGGTATTCTGTGATATAATGTGATTACCATTCTCGTTGTTGGTGCCTTGGTGACTCTATGAGTTTTAGAGGTCTGAGGTAGAAAGTTTGTGCTGTAAAATATTCAGAACATGTATGTTTTCTTAACTGAAGGCTTTGGTACCAGGCACTTCACTTCCTGTCATGACCCCTTTAATGCCACTTTATCCCTTACTTACTCTTGCATTTCCTTACCCTACTATACAGGGGGCTAAAAAAAGAAAGACTTGTGTTATTCTTATACTTCCTTTGTATTCAAAAGACAATCTGTAGTAACTTGTTAGTTACCTCAGTCATGTTTCGCCCAGTGTCTATTTTACCAGCTCTGAAAAGTTGTCTGGACTGCAGGAATATCCATCAGTGATCTCTCCAATCTGGCTGTGCCCTCTCAGATGCTGACAACGTACCGAACTGTAGTTGGGGGCCAGGGAGTTCCAAAGAAAGGAAATTAAGGAAAGTCATCGCATAGTTCTTACAAAAAGTAAAAGGAAAGATCAAAGCGTTTGCTGACTACTAATTTCCAGCTGTATAAAGAGCACCCCTGCAGTGGCAGAATAACTTGTCTCCAGGAAGGCGGCTTCTCGGACAGGGCTCCTGGAATGGAGGTTCAAGAGCAGCTTTTCATGCTGCTCTTGAAATGGACTTTAAGTTACGCTGAAATTGGTTTCATGGGGCACGTTCCTTCTGATTTCACATAAAATGAAGTTTAAAATATTTTCTTTGCTTTATCTTTGTGGGTGGAAGGGGGTGGAAATTTCTCAGAAGTGTTTTATTTTGTGTCATATTAATTGATCGTTTAGCGCAACAAGTTGAACGTAGTGAAAACAGGAAAGTGGGAAAGAAAGGAGCCGGAGGCAGGGGCTTGGGGAGAGGAAAAGGCTCTTAGACTTCTGCAAAAGGCTTAGTAGTGAAGTTACTTCAGCCTTTCACTCTGCAGGGTGATAAGTGAATTACTTAAAGCACCAATTGATCTGGGTGGGAAGTGGAAAGCCGCTCTAATCCGATTAATCCCAGAGCATGGGACGCCTCGCTGGCAGTGTCAAAGCAGCCCCAGCACATGCTCAGCTGTTGCTCTTTCACAATGCATGGTGCAGTTGTCACTCTCAGACTCCTGCCAGCAAAAACATCCGCTGGGTTCGTTTTACCACCAAATATTTTTACACTTCTGCGCTAATAAATATAAACTACCCCGACTGCAACTGCCGTGTCCCATCCTACCGTTCCTTGCATCGCACAAGAGATGTGAGCTGAGCTATGCTGCCATCCTGTTCATCCTCCCAGCAGCATGATCCCTCCTGTCACACAGGAGCTCCCCTCTGGTGCTGATTTTAGCTCCTGAATGTAGGAATGAGCAGAAGCAAATGAGCCCTTACGGTTGTACCCTGTTGACAGGCTGTCCTGCCTGCTCCTAGGGGAGCCTGGAAGGATTTTCCTCTGGTTGGCTGCCGTTACAGGCACGTCCACGCATGTGCGGAGCTTGGGAGGTGGCAGAGGTGCGGGCACTGCTTGTGTAGAGCGCTTTTTCCCCGGCTTAAAATTCTGCCGTGTTCTGTGGCTAGGGAGCGACGGCACAGCCAGAGTGGGGTACCTCGGCCTGATGCTCTGGTGCCGCAGTGCAGGGAGGAACATTGTTCAGCATGAAGGTGGGGACCAGCAGCAAGTTCTTCTTTGGAAGAACCTGTCTTTAAGGCTTCATCTGAACTCTCTTTAAGAACATGCCAAGCATTTAAGTACTGAAAATATACTTGTTTTCCCCACTGCGGAGGCTTACACAGCTGAACTCTCCAATGTTTATGTTTGACGTCAATGAGAACATGGCCTGAATGCAGGATTAGAAGCACTGAGCTGTTCCCCGCTCCGTGTGTCAGGCAGCAGCATGTGCACACCAGCCGGCTCAATGCCACGGCTGCGGTGCTGCTGCCACAGCAGCGTTTGGTGAGCCCTGCCAAACAGTGAGCTCCCCGTGCGCCCCGGGACGGTGCCCTCGTCTAGGTACAGGCTTGCGGCTGCTGCTGTGGGACAGGCATGTGACTGTCAGCGTCACAGGCTGGCTTCTGCATAGGGTCGGTCATACTGGTGTCTTACGCCTTTTATGTGTTTCTGTGGCACCCTGTGGAGGGCCTGGGTTCTGGAGAACTGTGTGATGTAAAAACATGGCTTTGTATGGCTGAGAGGAAGAGACAGTGCTCAAACCCAGCAGAGCCTTAGCACACTTGGTTGGATTGACTGCTTGGTAGGCTTAGGATAGAAATGTCTGAGGGCCTGATGAGTGGAGAGGAGGTAAGTGGAAGGGGAAGGATGCTGAGGCCAAGGTGAGTGTCCACAGGTAATTATAGATAAACACCTGAACAGCGACTGACTTTTATTTCCAGTCATCTGGTGTTCAGGAGATTGCTGACCCACTTCAGCACTGGTGACTCCATCGCCATAACTCTGGGCAGTACTGACAAGAGGATGTAGGCTGTAACCAAATAACACGTGACTGGAACTTGTGTGTTCCTTGTGGATGCACCAGTCCAGCTGTTTGCTCATTCTCTCTGCACTTCCAGCTCGGAAAAGCGCTGAGCTCCCTCTCCCGTGATTCGGGTCAGATAATGACAGGCTGAGTAAAAGGATTAGGATATTAATCCGGGCTATATTCTTTGCTGTTAATCCGTAAAATGAGACATTAATAACCTATCTCTGCCTTAGTTGAGTTTTTACCAGGGTGGTTTTGACAGTAAAGACCTTCATGATTAGAAAGTTCTCGGCTTCTCTGAGGCAGGGGTAACCTAAGGTACCTCTCTCATTTCCGGAGAAGTGCAGAGAGTTCAAGGAGGATGGAATTCAGATGCAGGATTTTTCCTGTTGTTGTTTGACCGAATGATTGATAAATAAAAGCATGGGTGTCTTGTTATTTGTCTTGTTATTTTATGCAATTAGAAAGTGTACTGAACCAAACTGGAAATAAAAATATGGTCTCTCTGTCCAGTTCCCTCCTCTTGCCACAGGATAGCTGGGTTCCTCTGTTAGTATCTAAGGGCAGATTCCAGCTTTGTATTGCTGTCACAGCCAGGTGATGAAGGTGACTTTCTCAGGTGGAAATGTGAATGCGTTGCACCCAGGCCAGTGGATTTCTGTAAGTTTCTAGCAATTTCAGTTTAGCAGATGGTGGTGCAGACCTGCTTTTCTCCCTGGATGGGCTGAGCAGCGTTTGTCGATTGCATCCACGAGGCTCCAAAAGCCTTTGTGTGCGAGTTTGCTCAGCGCAGCCCTGTGCTGCAAGCATCAGGGAGCAACTGTTCCCTCTCAGAGCAGAGGAAGTTGCTCTCGTTAGTGGAGGGGTGGCAGCGTACTTGGGGATCAGAGTAATAAGGTCAGACTGAGCTACTCTGCAGCATTGGTTCACAGAGAAGCAGAACGTTTTGCTTCTGTAGCACATCACAGAGCACCCTCTGCTTTGGGTGAAAAAAAAAAAAATCTCCTTTCTGTTTAAATCTTACTGCTGTAATTGTAGCCAATCCACTGCTCTGACTAGAATGAATGTGTTTCTCCAACACAGATGTTCTAGTCATTTGCATTCTGTTGACATCAATATTTAATTTTATGTTTTTAAAGCTCAATGTAATTTTGCTTAAGAATTGCATAAATACGAACACATGTGTAACTGAGCTGCGTCCCTCCCCACAACCTCTTGGAATCCAGTCCTTCACTTCTGGGTGGTCACTGTACTTATGGGGGTGTTTTTCTAGCGGGTATATAGTGGGAGCTGTCTGGTATAAATGAGAATACAACGGAATCCTGTTTACAGTTTGGACAGTTGAGCTATCTTGTCTCAGTTGTCCATCTCTTCCTGTGGTCAGTGCAAGGAAATTGGTTTGTTGTTTCAGGGACAGCTTGGGATGTGTTTCAAAACAGCAAGGAAAGCTTTACTTTGACGAAGGGAAAACATTCATCCTGTGAGGGCTGAGGATGCTGTCTTTGAGCATGGATGGCAAATATGATGTATTAAATCTTTTAATACTGAAAGGAAATCTCTAAAAAGCTGCATTATGCCTTTTACTTCTTGCCAGTCCCTGCTTGTCATAGTTCATTTCTGTCAAGATAGGCAGAATTGAAGTTTGTTTCAGGGTGAGACCGCCAGGGCTGTTCCTCATCCTGTCAGCATTACTGTCCTAAAAGAGGCTGCTGCCACATTCCTCTGTACTTGTTCCGCCTCTGGCATCCCAGTGGATGGAGAGATGCTGCCGTACAAAATTCAACGCGAAGAAAACGGATGTGTTCAAAAATGAGAGAGGTTACTGGACAGCTTGTTCACGTAAAAATCACGACCATTTTATGAGAGAAGCTGCAAGGACAGAGGCCCCAAACTCAGACACTGGTTTGCCATGCAAATGGCTCTGATAAAAACCCAACATGCCTGAATATTGGTGCTCAAAGTTCGTCAAGCCACGTCAGAAAATGACACTCGCTGTTTGGGTTTAAAGTAGTGCAAGTGTTCACGAGTCCTTCCAGATCCACTCCTGCTGGCCCCCCTGAGGGCCATGGCATGAATCCCTCCTTGTCCCCAGTTTTGTTTAGGGTTTCTGAACCTCAGAGCTGGACCTGGTGAGATCAAATTCATTTCTGGAGAGGCTTTGAGAGGCAGTTGATCCTG
This sequence comes from Oriolus oriolus, assembly GCA_013400235.1. Taxonomy (NCBI): domain Eukaryota; kingdom Metazoa; phylum Chordata; class Aves; order Passeriformes; family Corvidae; genus Oriolus; species Oriolus oriolus. The sequence continues at coordinate 7,500 of VXBT01012414.1, read as the reverse complement.
GCAGCATGCTGGGATAGAGGAATGGCATACGTCTCAGTTTGAGAGATGGAGAAGGATTTGGTCTCATACCTGGTGCGTAGCATGCCATGTACCTAATGGCTTGGGGCCATCTTGTTTCAGGGCATAATTTGAGTTCATTCTTTTAATGTCTTCAAAGGTTAAAGCTTTAACTAATTGCAGATATTAACAGCTCTATTTTATACTGCATCGTCTTAATCTCTACTGCTGCTGTAGACTTGAATGACACAATGTCTGTGGGGAAAGACTGGGCTGTGGCTGACACAGCGCTCCATCCCGAATGAGTTCAGGCTGGAGAAGCTGAGCAAGGAGTGGGTTAGGATTAAACCTCCGCCCTAGACAGACAATGTGCGTTACCGCTTTTGCGGTGTGTTCACGATCTGAGCTCTCGCTCGGCACCAAGACGGTTGTTGCATACAGGTAAAACCTTATAAAATGAAGGCCTTGTTGCCTTTGTGAAATCATGGCTCAGGCCTGTTACTTCTGCTAGAGAAGGACCATGGGAAAGAGGCATAGCTGAATTAGAGGTGGAAAAACATGCTGCGTGATTATGGTGTGTTCACCTAGTGGTGTGTGGTGATTGGTTGAATTAAGCTTGTTGTGCTTGAAAACTATGTAAACGGCTAAGAAACTATAAAAGATGCTGTGTGGTATTAAAGATGAGCTCTTTGCCTGAAGCTGTCAGCATGTATGTGTGTCATGACCCGTCTAAACAGCGACAGAGCGTTACGAAAGGCACCGCGACAAAAGGGCTCTGTCAAAGCACTTTTCTCTATCTGCTCTTAGACAGAAAACTCATTTCTTTTGTGATCTTTGGCAGTTACTCATTCATCTCCTCCGGAGGAGGTGACTCTAATGGCCTGTGCACATGCGGTAAGTGTGGGCACTGGCAGTATTTAACTGCATGCCATGCAGTTAGGCATTTAGAAACAGAAACTACCGCCGAGCAGAGCTGCTCAGATGTGTAACACCCAGCCTCTCTGAGAGCGTGTCCCGCTTCCCCATGGCAGATGCTCCCGCCAAGCAGCTGTGCTCTGAGCTGCACACAGGGCATCTCCGAGGTTGGCGTGGGCACTAACCTGAACCTGTAGGCTTGTGTAACCACTCCTGCCTTTCCAGCACTCACTTCCTGGGAGCATGCTGTAGTGCTTGGAAGAGCCCGAGTGTGAAGATGCGATTTCATGCTCAGTAATTGTGAATTCTCGAGTCATTTAAATCCTACGCATCTTTGAAAACAACAGCTGATCCTGCTGTGAGAGGGCTCTCCTAACCCCCAGGAGATCTGTGCCAGCTCCTCTGAATGCCTGTGCTATTCGCTGCAACCATATCGGCCCTGTTCTAAGTCACCCCCAAGTCGCGGAGCCAAAGGACTAGCTGCAGCGGCTGTGTCCTCTGAGGCGAGGACACCAGTCTGAGCTTCACAAAAGCCAGGCTTGGTCCAGGGAGAGGTGTGGCCTAGGGGCACGTGTTCTCTCCCCCTGGAAACGAGGTAGGGAATGTCTCGCCGGATCCTGCAGTAATCAGTGCTCTGTTGCTCTGATCCGGGTGTCCTGGCTGTGCAGGGGGTGCACGGTTTGCCCAGGGGATACGGCCCCGATGCTGTCGGCTGCTTTCAGGCAGCAGCGAGGAAATGCCTGTAGCTGCAGGTGTTCATGGTCATCCTTGTGCCTCAAGGCAGCTTGTGATGTCACAATCTCGAGCTTCTACAAACTGAGACAGCACATCAGAGATGTGCAAGGCTTCTGTAGGGATGCTGATATCACTGCCTCACCTGAACATTCCTTATCTTTCTACTGAAATGTTTTATTACACTGGTTTTGTATGTTCACGCACTGGAGCAAGGCATAAAGGTCCCTGCGTATCCTTGCTGTTGAGGACTTCTGCATTACTTTGGAAGCCACCTGACTGAAAACTGTATCAGAGTTCTAAATAGAAGTATTGAGCATATGGAATACTATTGACAGAAAGCAGTGACTAAGTACGTGATAGATCCAAGCAAAGATCAAGGGCACATCTACTTCACAGCGCAGCCGTGGTAAATAGGACTGCATTTCCAGTGGGTGGTATTGGGCAACAAGGGAAGAGGGGTGCTGGAGCCCTTGGCTTAGGAGGGGTTCACACTCACTGCCAAGAAGGCGGCACTGGACCAGAACATGCTTTTGCTTGATGTGTTGCTGATTTTCTGTTTGGCCTAGTGAAAGCGTAGGAATAGTTCAGAGGAGCTGAAGCATGAATAGAAAGGATTTTTTTTTTTCGTTAATGCCAAATGAAAAATAAGCTGAAGAAATGAGGGAGAAAATTGTTTTGTTAAATATGAAGGAAATATAATTAGAGGGCAAGTAAAAATAAAACCCTAGAACCCTAGTGCCGATGTTTTAGATAGGATCAGGCTGAGGTTCAGAGTGGCTGTGGACTGCTTCAAGACGTTTGTGTACCTGTTTGGGAAAGATTCCTGTGTATCTTTTCAGGATTGCTCATTGTTTCAGGCAACTTGTTGAAATAAATTAGGCAGGGGAAGGAAGTAAGCAGTGCTGGTCACTTTGTGCCGGCCTTTTGGAGTTGCAAGGTAGGGTTTACTGACTGCTGCTTTTTCTTTCTGTGTTTAGATTCTGGCCCAGTTAGGACAGCTGGGAGATGATATTCAGGAATTAAATTCTTTGCTATTGGCCATCACTGGTTTTGTCGCAATAATAAGAGAGAGCATCCTGGGAGACAGAGGGGACTCGGCAACTTCTTACGGCTCTAGTTTCCCTCTTTGTCCAGGCAGCTCTTGAATATGAGCAGCCTTCTGGTTTGCATACATAGAACTGTCAGATATGTGCCTGTGTATGTTTTTGGAGCCAGGCTCCTTGCTAACTGCTGCCTGTTTTGCATAGGTGGGTTGACACAGGGTGTCTGTAAAGGCAGTTAAGCCTTATTTATCGGCGTTTTGTGTCACACGAGCACCACAACCAGCCAGACCCTGACAGGAGCTGTGTCACGTTGTCTGTAATTGGTCACGGCCCTCGAGGTGGGGACTTGAATTCTCGAAGTCGATGAAGTCAAGGAAGCGTCAGAAGAGAACTGGAGGCTGAAAGCTTCCAAGCTTCTCCTATACAGTGCTGCATTGAAAGGGACTTGTGGATGCTGTGCTTGCTTCGGATGGAGTTTCCCAGTTTCCGTGTTCTTTGTGAACTGCATTTACTCTGAGGGTTTGGCTTTCAGAAATCTCAGAAATTTCAGAAGCTTTGAAAGGTAAATCAAATCACCACCAACTACGCTGCTTGCTTTCTTTTAAACTGAACACATTCTTCTCAAATTGAAATATAATTATGGACCTGATGTACTCTGAACATTTCATTTATTCAAGCTGAAAATTATATTCTCTGCAAGCTGCTTTAAAGCCAAAATAAAAAACCCAACCTAATTATAGTAGTGGTGTGGAGGAAGTCTGCTAGGATATTGTATGATACATTTTGACAGCTGCTTTTTACTGGAAGGTTGTCAGCACCCTCACAAAAATGTTTCAAAGTGCTTAAAATGGGTGAACCCAGAATCTGTAGCTGTTGCCAGCAGAGTCAAGGAGACCAGTGCATTGCATTGGGCTGGGGCTAGAGCGGTGGGCAAAGGCATGTTCCCATCTTTGCTGAGTCCTCAGCTGCATCCAGGAGCTTTTGCTGAAGCTGTAAAGGGTAAAACTGAACTTCTGTTTGGCACATCGAAGAAGTCTCCAAAAATGTTCATTGGAGGAGAGGCATTTCAGATATTTCTAATTTTGAAGCTTTGGCATGGCGATTCACTATTCTAGTCGTGGTCCATAGGTCAGTGGCAGATGAGGCTGTTAGAACATGGCTAAATCCATCCTTAACCCCTTCCTTTCTTCCATAGCTGTTGCCATGGTTGCGCGCAGTCCTCAGACTTGGCGAATGCTGGCAGTTCTGGCCCCGTGGTAACTGGGTGTCTGTACATGCCAAGTGTGTGGAGGAGGGCCTGGTCCACCTCTCCCTCGGCCCTGCTGTTGGCAGCACGTTGTCCAGCGCTGCCATGGTATCTGGTGGCTGATGCCCCTTGCTCCTCTGGCCACATGGCCGGGAGCAGCCACGCTGCTGCTTCTGGCCGGGAGGGCCATGCTGGCTGCGAACTGCAGGGCACAGGCTGCCAGCGGGGCTGGACACGGCCTCCCTCCAGCCCAGGCAGCAGCACAGCAAAGGGATGGCCGAGTCTCCTGCCTTGTCTTTGGGGTAGGGCATCGTGGCATGGTCGGGCACCTCTGACTGCAGGTTCCCGTATGTTCTCTGTGGCTGAGCGGTGGGAACGCAGGGCTGTAGCAGGCGGCACGTCAGCCGCTGGATTGGATGGCGAGTCACACGTGCTCCAGGGAGCAGAGACCCATCCTCACTGCAGAGAGTGACCCAAGGAAGGGCGTGCACGTGGCTGGCTGGTCAGAACGGGAGAACCTTTCTGCTTTCGTGCTGCTGCACGTTCAGTGCCCTCCTTGCTGCCTGTGGGTCCCTGGCACCAGTGCTGGCGAGTCTTATCAATGCATCTGCTGATAATCCTAGGGGTGGTATCGGGCGAGTCAAAGGATAAAGAATGTTCAAGAACCTTGTGTACATTTGGTGACTGGCACTTTGTTCACAATGAGGGTACTTTGTGGCTTCGGCTTCTTGGGGAGTTACGGGGCAAGTGGTGTTCAATGGCCCTGCTGGAGAGGCATAGTTTTGACTCCTAAAAACCATGAAGAACAGACAGGAAGGAAGGAAAAGGCAAAGAAAAAACTCAGGAGTTCTCTTCATCCTGTGGAGATGGCAGTTCATATTGGGCTTTTTTTGGAACATTGGCTTATTCAACATGTTTGAGGGAATATTGAAAAGAAAAAACCTTCCCTAAGTATGGGTTCAAGTCAAACTTGTCTATTGAGGTAGCCAAAAATCCCCTTTCTTTAGAGGGCTGCCAAAACAAAAGGTAGAGGCAGTGGAGGACTGCAGTTCAAAAGGAGGAAATGATGTTCCTGACAATGGAACTGCAAATGGTGGATGTGATTTTCACTTCAATGCGTTGCAGTTTTTCCCAGAGTGTCTTTGGTGCCAGATCTCATGTCTAATGGTGGCATGCATCTGGATAAGGAAAATCTGAATTAATTACATCCTGTGTAGTAGCTGTCATCGCTGAATAGAGAACTTTTCCTGGGAGATTTAATAACCCATGTTGTTCTTAAAAAGAAGCAGCAAGTATTTTCTTGATGCCCCATACAGGCAAATTAATCAACAAGTTACACCATGTGAGATTCTGGCTCTGAGGCTGAATGCATTTAGGGATTCACTCGTTCAACAAATGCTCATTTGCATCAACTGACATTGACTCAAGACTTCAGGGGAATCAGATTTGCTTTGATTTAGCTGAACTGTGAAGTACATTTGAGATTTTTTTTTTTTTTCAAACTGTCTGCTGGTATGAATTCCAGAAGTGTTTACTGGAATTTCAACTGAGACACGACAGAACTATCCCAGGTGGCCTCTTACTTGTCGTTTTTATTAACATCATTATTCTAAGACTATAATTACTTGGAAAATACTGCTAATTAGGATTGCCACATGGCTTAGCAGGAACTGAGGAACCTGCTTCTCCTTTGCATAAGCACTTTGGTCATGTCTGTCCTTGATTTCACGGTCGGGAGTTGTGTTTGCAAGTGGGGCTCAGGGCGTGGAGTCCGTTTGTTAGCAATGAGCGTGAAGTCTTTGATGTGAGAATGCATCCCACCGCCCAGGGACATCATCATGAGGATTTTTGGTGGTTGTGTGTTAATGTTTCTGGCTTCTGTGAAAGAAATGCCTTTGTTGAGGGGATCTGTAGCTGACATTTCCAAGTCTTTCGTACAGAGAATTCTTAGGACTTTGACAGATTTGCACGTACAACATCCAGCCAGTACTCGAAAAAAAGGGTTGTATTTAAAGCTTCAGTTTGTATTCAAATAATGAACATATAAGCACCAGCATAGAATGTGGCCTGCTTAGGTCACCTGTTTGGTTTCAGCTGTCTGAAATCAGCTTTCAGCAAATTATATGTTCCTACCCTGGCTGCATTGCAATTTTTTTTCTTTTATTAATATGCTATTTAGTTAAATGTCAGTGTTTTTAAATCATATGCACTAGATTGTGAGGGTCTTGTTCAGTGTTGAAGGGCTGTTTACTGTAGTTCTGCTCTCTGGCACTCCGAGGAATGGTGACCTGCTGGGCATTTTCCTCACTAAGATCCTTTGGAAGCTGTTGTAGTGCTCTTGCAAAGCTTCACCACCATGTCCGCCAGAGCATTGCAGCGATTTGGGAGTTACTGATTTAACTCACAGCAGAACTTAGCATTTGGCTGGGTTAGGAGTTGTAGAAGTTGGCTTGATCAGTGATTTATAGATGTTGAGAAGATGTTGAACAACGGTTTTTGAGGAGCACTGTAAACAAAGTATGTTTATATTAGCGATTCTTTGATGTGAAAATCTATTCAGAAGGTGCCAGGGCGCTATCTGAGAACAGCATCAAGACCATCCCGATATGTAATTTCGCAGCAGGCATTTCCTGCTGTTACTCCATGGGGTTGCACCTGGTCTGTGGCACAGCTGACAATGCCTGTCCAGGTACAGCCGTTAATGAGCTTTCCAGTGAGCTAAGAAGGCTCTCACACAACAGCCCAGTGGGATCGGGTAAGCTGCTGCGAGCTGGCTCTGTTAGCGTCAGCCTTGGGCAAACTTCCTAACGGTCAGGAGTGACGCCCAAGGAAATGGAACTTCTTCCTAACTGAGACAGTTTTGGGAAGTGGAATCATAGCACTTATGATTTCAGATGAGAAATAAGAGCAAAGTCACAATTACCCCTCAGGAACAAATGGTATAAGGTACCTGAGGGGAAGGTGACCAGTGCAAAGTAACCTCTGTGGTTTCAGTTGTGTTTCTCTGGGCTGTTGAAAGTTTGGAAACATTTCTGAGTAAGTCGGCTACATTTTAAGCTTCAGCTTAGGATATCTTTGCTCTGCTTGTCTTTTCAGATGCATGGCTTGTATTTCCAGCTGTATTTCAGACAAACTGGTTGACTGAGGGGTTTTACTGATACAAGCAAGCAGGGCGTTCTTGGGAACGCTGCTGACAGGGAGACTCGTGTGGAGTTACCAGTTGGATTTGATCAGAAATGCAGAGAGATACTTTTTTCAAGAGGATTTCTGGTCTACTTACACTTTTTTTCCACACAAGGGGCAGACTGCACAGGACAGCTTAGGAAGCTATCAAATGGGTGGAGTTCATACAGGCTGAAGTTCTTTCATCCATGCAAACAGTACAGGGATGAGGCATGCTGATGGAGCGTGGTCAGGACAGGTCTGAATCGTGATTTAGCTGCTGATCGCTGAGCCCCACACGAGGTCAGGTTTCCAAGCTTTCCTTTCCAGGGCTGAAGGTTATTGGCTGCTTTGCTTGAAACCTGAGAGTTTCATTAATCGGTTGTCTTGGTTTGAAAGACA
>VXBT01012411.1:35856-58587 GCA_013400235.1 Oriolus oriolus | reverse complement strand
TCCCTCCAGGAGCTCCATGTCTCCGCTGTAGTGATGAGTCCAGAACTGGGTGCAGCTCTCCAGGCACAGGCTAACTAGAGCTGACTAGAGGGGCAGGATCGCCTTCCATGAACTGCTGGCAGTGCTCTTCCTAATGCACCTCAGGACACCCTTGGCCTTGGCCACAACCAATCTTGTAGCTGAAGAGCAGCTTGCAGGGCCAGATTGGTTTTGACCTAATAATTGGTTGTGTGCTCTACAGTGTTTTCCTTTTATTGTGTCGCCTTAAATATTGTTCTCATGATGGCTGCTGCAAATAAGTTCTTACTACAAAATGACTTTGAAAGCAGTGGAAGCAAGTTATAAGAATGAGAAAAATCATTGCACTGTTTTTGCTATTTTTAATTGAAATTCTGAGTCAGATTTCTTCTTTAATAAGGACTTAAGTGGATATTGTATTCCCAGGAGCATTAGGAGAGCAGTGTATCTTCCAGTCTGCTAGGACTGATTTGTGCACTTTTACATCAATTATTGGATTGTTGTGGTAAAGGTTCCTAAAATACAGGTTTTTGATTTAAGCTAATTTAAAGGGAAGATAATAGTCATAACCTTAATAAAGTATACTTGGTTTTTTAAAGTTATTGTCAAATGTAGTTGGAAATTGTAGTGAAAAATACTTACTGTTCTTGGGTGATCAGATAGGACTAATTTTGAAGAAGATACTAAACTACATGCTTTGTGTTTCAAATGTCCGTTAGGGGGAGATCCAATATGTGATCTCTTCACACACTGTATGGTGTCTGATGCCAGCTAGCACTATGTTTTGGATGTGAGATAAAGTGAACCTCAGATTCAGTCCTCAATGACAGCTCTTAGTTACTTGTAAATGTTCTTTTGCAAATGGCAAATGACATAGGGTCTCTTCCATTACTGAACATTCCAAAAGTGAAATAAGCACAAAATTAATTTAGTGGATTGTTATTTGATGACATACCCTTTTTAAGGGAGGTTTGTCCCTCAAAACCCCACATTTAAAATGGAGGGTTTCTATGTGATTATTTAGAACACTGCTGAGAACAACTGGCACTGAGCTGGTCATGAATTTTACACAGGAATTGTTTGCATATTACATTCTAGATCTTTCATCTTAGAAACTTCTTGGTACAACTGCTGTTGAATGTATAAGTTTAATAATTATGGTTGTATTCCAGAGGTGGTTTTTTTTTACCTCTCATGTTCTTTTTATTTAGCCACATGTCACTAACTGCATCTCAAAAGCTATCAGTTCCTATAGCAGTGAAAACTATAGTCTGTATTGCTTTGTAAAGAAAGCTTTCTTATGCAAGTTTATAGGTAGCCATTCTTGTAAGCAGATATGATCAATACTGCCTATTCTGTATTACATTTTTCATTTGTCTGTTTCAAATCACAGAGTTGATATTCCTCCTAGTAGTGCTTGCCTCATAAAGTTATTTCAGTTTTGTTTGCTAACAGTGTGTCAGTATAAGCTACATATATTCCAGGGGTTTGTGTTTATCTTGAGAGGCTCAAGGTTCCTCCTCCCACTTAGGGAAAATAATTTCTTATTCAGTCATCCAGTATAAGGGATTTTATAACCTTTTTTGGAAATACTGTGTATTTTACTGTATTTTTAAAAATTTTGCTTCTGTGCTTATGTATTACTGTGTAAACAACGCAGCATTTCCTTGTAGAAGACAGTACCAACCACTGATATCCAAAAATAAGGCTAACTATTAATGGCATTAGTCTGATAGACAGGAAAAGAAACATAGGCTTCAGTGAACACCTTTAAAACATGATATTTAAGTACATCAAAAATACAAAGATTTCTTTTCCCCCCTCTCTTTAGAGTTGATCTGTCTAATGTCTTGGACCTGCATGCTTTCGACAGTTTATCTGGAGTAAGGTATGGTGATAATTTTGTTGTCTTCTATTAGCAAAAATATTTGTGTATGAAACAGACACACTCAAATCCTGGCTCAAATTTGCATTTGAGTTTCTGTTAGAAGTTCTAGTTTAGTCTGTCCTGTCTAGACCAGGACAGTCACATTATTGCTTTTATAAGTGGTAATACCAGATGGAATTCTTTTCTTCTTCAAATGCTTGCAAAAACCTTTTTGATCTTACAAAATTAAATGAACCAGGTTGGCTTTTTTCCCCAAAATGCAAGTTTTGGTTTAGTATCAGTATTAGAGTAGATTTTTATACTTATCTAGTTCTTTTAAAGCATTTCAAAATTTTTCTCCTTTGTATCATGATGAATTGGAGGCCTCCTTAGATTTCACAGAAGAGAATGAGGGACCGAGGTTCCACAGCGAACAGAGGCTCTGAAAATTCTGATCACTGTGTTTCTCATTCCTGGGGTTTTTTGATGCCAAATGCATGCTTCAGCATCCTAGATGGATGCAGAAGTAAAATGGGAAGGAGGGGGAAAAGATTTTTCTGTTCATTGTGTGTACTGAAGCTCAGCAAAGAGTGGGAGGAGTGAGGAGTCCTTCATAAAGGAAAGGAGGGAAATACGCAGTTGAGGGCAGTGTCAGCTTCATTTTTCTTTCTGGATGCATACTTTTCACTTCAGATAATGGACTGGAGCCATTTCCTCATTCACAGAAGGGACAAATTGCAGGACATGCAAACTAGTAACCTCTATTAGACAACATGTTTTATGAGATTTGCCTCTGAACTGATAGCTGGTTTTTTTGGGGTTTTTTTTTTTGCTGGCACTGGCTTTTGTCTGATCAATGAAATACTGTAGTGTGTTTCAAAATTGCTATGAATGGCAGCATCAGGGAAATACCAAACTAAGCGTCCAAAAGAACATTAAGGGAGGAGGGAGGCTGATGCATCCTTTAGAGGCAATAGATAACTATTAGTTCAATAACTGCAGATCCTAAACCCATGTTCCAAGTTCTTAAGGATCAGCTAACTGAATTGACTCATGCTGGAGCCACGTAACAGAGATACAGCAGTAAGAAGATGTAAACTAGAAAAGGATTGTTCTTGACAACAGCAATTCACAGTTAGATCTGATTAACTGTAGTATTAGGTGGTGTTCTGCAAAGTTTATTAGGAAGTGCTACACTCCACAGATCTGAGAAAGTCCTTAAGGGGCTGACAAAAAAAATCTTTATTGCTTTCCTCAGTCTAGTCTTCTCTTCTGTCTCACTCAGTTACTGTAGAACTTCTCAATATTTGGTATTAAAACAGAGGAAACACTCTAAAATGTCGGCGTTTAAAGACAAATTCTGAAAGTACCAAGAAGATTGTAGACTACTTAAATGAAGTTTATTTATTTTACGTTTGAACTTTGCACAGCAAAGTTGCTTACCCTGTTTTTAGTTCATAGATACAGAAATTCCTGCATAAAATATTAGTGGTGGTTTCTGTGCCATCACCTGAGCAGAAAAGCTCTTTGTATCCAGCACCACTTGAACACAACTACACAGTACATGAATAAATGTCTTCTTTTAATGGCATACTGCAGTAAGGATTTCTGTCAGCATAGGAGACAGATACAACATCTGATTGGTGTGACTGAGTGATAGAACCTTGTAGTTTATATATACCCTGAAGTCACAGGAAACACATCAAGAATTCTGGATTCTGTGAAGGGCAGTATGAGAATAAGACAGGAAAGTAAGGCAGATGGGAGAAGTAGGAACGTGACATGTTACTTCTGTAGCAGACAGTGCCTTTTTCCCCCACCATAAAGGCTTCTTAAAATTTACAGTCATCAAATTAGGAGGAGGGATTTTTATGGGCAGTCTTTTCTGAAGTGGCAGAGAGCTGTCATCATAGTGACTTGTGCTGCAGTATCTCTTCTTTGCGTGTTATTCACAAGACAGAGAGAAAACAGAAACAGTACAGAAGATGGTATTTGGAGAAATTTTGTGCTACCTTGATTAATCAAGACAGATGTGGATCTGAAATCTAAAGCTGCAGTAAAATTTTATGTTGTCACCCAAAAAGGTACCGTAAGACTCTAAATACTAGTTTACAAAGGAAGTCCTCAAGTTCCTTTATTGAGGAGAGAGGATCTGTTTGAAGCTAGCAGGCACACTGCATAGTAGAAGTGAGCTGTACAGCTGAGAAGTGGAAGCTGGTATATAGTATTTCACTTAGCGTTACAGATTTCGTTCTCACAAGCAACAGCTTTGTACATTCTTTTCTTGATTTTCAAATTCTAGTGGTTTGTTTTTTCTTGCTTGCTTTGAGGATGTAGTTTGCCCTTTTTTTGCACAAAGGAGTATCAAGGGTGTTGTATTCATTGAAGTATAAATATTTTTAATGCTGAAGATACTACAAATCAGTACTATAATTATGTTTTAAAAACCCTAATTTTCTAACACAAACAGTTAACTATATCAAACAAATATAATTAAACATTTCTATTTTGAGATTAAAACTGAATTAACAGTTGAATCTTTTTCTGAATATATAGTCTGTCTTTGATGTTTCAGTTTTGGGCTACAATACTGGGATATTTTAAATTTCAAAATAATGACGTTTTGCCCACCCTACTCAAATCTGACATTTGACTTCACTTATTTTCAGTTTGCAGAAAAAGCTTGAGCATGTAAAGACAACACATGCGCATCTAGATAAGGTAATTATCAAAAATACCGCTTTGCTGTTTTTGCAACAACAGGGTTGTTCAATATTGCATGCTAATTTTGTTACCATTTCAGACGGTTTCAGTAAGGGAGTAATGTGTTCTAAGGTACTTGGAAGGTTACCTAGATTACAGAGGAGTAATGTGCTTTGTTGTAGATAGATTCTAAATGGCTATGTTAAGTCTCACTTTCAGAAATAGCTTATAAGCTTCCAGTGCTTCAGACAGTCATGTCATTTGTTGATTCACATGGAGAATATTAGTGAAACAAATAGAACTACTTTTTTTTTAAGTATTTGCAGAAACAAGTCCTAAATTTGTAGCCCGTCTGTCCTGTAGGTTTTCTGTCCAAAACAAAATCTCTTTGGTTGAATTATGGGTCACAGTCCTTGGGGTATCCCTAGGAGGGTGGGGTTCACCCATAGGCCCCAAGTCTCCTCAGTGGCTGCAAAAAAGTAAAAACTTCTGGTTTTTTAAGGTGTCTTAGAAAAGTGTGCTTTCCTTCAGATAGTTTTTTATGATTAAATTTAATTTTCAGGTTAAAATATGATGCATACAATGTTTTTTGTATGTGTTTTTCTTTTTGAACTGCCTGTTTTAACTGTGAAGTTGCTAGTCTTGAAAAAAGGAGAACGCAAATATGATCTAATTTTGGAACTAAAGATTAAATATAAAATCAGTTCATTATGATGACACTGTTAAGTTGATAGTTTTTATTTAATTAAAATTCTTAAATATGCTCAGTTAGAGAGTCTTAATAGATCACTAAGGTAGATAAAAACGTTAAGTAGAAGCCTTCCTGAATGAGTTGTAGTATCCTTGTATTATTAACGAGATTACTGCTAGTTTTGTAGTGTGGAGCCATTCACCAGTGAGAATTCATTGTTATTATGTCTGTTTAGTTTAACACCCACATATTTAAGATTATTGTTGAGACATTTGAGGCATAAATTGGGGCAGAACACTTCTCACAGTACGCTGCAAGTCCTTGTTGGATGATAAAGTGTGCTTATTATCTTCATGTGGAAGGTCAGCAGAAACAAACTGCACTGTGCTTGGAGCACAGTGAACTTTTGTCTGCCGAGTTTTGAAGCTGCTCAGAGTGTTAGCTCTTGGTTGTTTAGATAAGTTTACTTGGTCATTAGACAAACATTTGCTGTTTGTTGCTTTAATTTTCTTTTCCTTAAATTGGACTACTCATCTGAAAGTAGTTGTTTGAAAGGATTACAGGAAGAAATTCTCTCTGTTCTTCCATACCACTGAACAGTTACAGTGACAAAAATAACATTTATTATTTCTTCTTTAAACAAATTGTTAATTTTAAACTACATGTTTTATTTTCATATTTTCTTTTGATAGTAATTGATCCTGAACAGTAAGGTGGTGGGTGCTTTGGAACAAAGCTTAACTTCAGACATCTTTATTTTCTGAATCTGTTCCTACAGTCTGTTTATATACAGCTTTTCGTATAAGTTGATTATTTTTTGTCTGATAGAATTGTGATGAAGATCGGTATGCCAAGAAAATAGCATTCTTATCCATATTTGAAAGCTTGATCATAATCGTCTCTACAGCAAAGAATTAGATGGTAGCAGCTAATGGCATTCAGCTGTTCAAAGCATTGTGTATGCCCTGTAAGTGCACACCCAAACAGAAACAAAAAGTAGAGCTTAATTTAGCAAATTAGAGCAGAACAGAAATAGAGATTTTTTTTTAAAGTTTGATGTTGTCATATACTTGCCTTTTTAGAGGCCAAGTTATAAAGAACACTTTTTGTAGTAACTGTAATGAGATGTTTATTGAGTGTGTTAATAATAAGTCTTCCCATTTGCAGGCTATAATTACAGTAACATTTGAGGTTCCAGGAAATATAAAAGAAGAAAACTTAAATCTCTTTATTCAGGTAAGTAATACATCACTGTCAACTCAAAAAATCATTGTGGCTTTTTATAGAAACTCATCCCATGCCATTTTGTTTATGGGAACAACTTTTCTTTTCATAGAATCTTCTATGGGAGAAGACTGTGAAAGATAAGACTGGGCGCACCATGGATGTCATAAGACTGAAGGTTAGTCAGAAATTACCAGCTTCTTTGTTTTGTGCTTTTCATTTTTACACCTAAAAAACTGCAGTGTGCTGTCAGTTACAGACCTATCAAAGGTGCTGCTGGATCACTGTAGCAGAGCAGATGAAGTGGAGAGTAGCAAGTTGTCGTTCTGTGAACGACTCAGAAGGAGATAGCTGGCAGAGGAGCAAACATTGATCATACTTGTTTTGAATGGAGAGGGCAGATGTACAGTCCCAAACATCAGTGGCAGGGTTAAAAATCAAGACACAGTTAATCACTTTTCATTTTCCACCTCCATTGCTTGGAAAGATACTATCCATTTCATGTATCTAGGGTTCGGATACTATAGATTGGATCCTATAGATTGCTAGGTGTACTTAAAATTGTTGCCATAATATGCAGAAATTCAATTTGGGATCACATAGGAGTGCAACAGTAGTTCTGGCCTACAATTAACTTTTTACAGTATTGTCAGGCTGTAGTTTTAAAGATGCAGCTCATAAGTATTCATCTTCATGGGCACTTAGTTTGTTTTTCAGTTGCCTGGTTTTGAGAGGAGTAGAGGTGACAATTCAAGATTTATTTTCATTTACCTTAAATCAAGCAGCCAAGTAAATAATGAAAAAATGAGAATCCAGTCAGTCATTTGGCAGGCTGTAAGAAATAAAAGAAAGTAAAGCTCTGGTTTGTTTCCTGAGAACACTTGCTCATCATAGATAGCAACATAATTATTTTAATTTTTATTGGAAGGAAAGTTGTTTATTTGCTTCTTCAGCAACAAAATTAGAGTATCCTTGTCTTCCCCTTCTGACAAATAGAAGAAAGTAGCCAGTGATGTATCTGAAGCTGCCTGAAAAGCAGTAATGCCATGCACAAATACACTTTTGTTGTACTGAGCACTGGAATCAAACTAATCCTTTATAAGACGTGAGCCCTGTGATAAGATGTGTGCTGTTCCTCAGTCACAGACAAATAGACCAAAGCAAATGAACCCCAGGCAACGAATTACAGAATGGGTTCCAAAGTTTGTTGCTTTTATATTTTTATTTTATCTGCAGTCATAACCCGTTTGGCAGTAATAGTCATAGAATTCCAGCTAATAGGTCAAATGGAGACTTTTTTCTGAAATATTTTAAACTCTTTTTTTCTTTAGGGAAGTATAAGACAAGTTTTACAGAATGCTTTCCACTGAAATATTTTAGAACATTGTACTACGAAGTGATGAAAACTATTTTAATAGAGCTTTTGATATGTGGGTTAATGGACTCCCTCTGACAGTAATCCCTTCTAATTCTGTTGCTAGTTGTTCTACTTCACAAATGTTTGTTCTTTCTCCAATATTCAGAGATTCTGTTTCAGAAAAGTATATATGCTGAGCATAATATCTTAATTGGAATAATCTGAAATCAAACATTTTTGTTCATTTTACATCCTCTTGTTGGCAGGCAGGCTTTCATGGACTCCCATGTCAAACGCCACATATGTATTCAAAGAGGCATAGTAGATGATGACATTTAGTTTTTGCTTGAGCAGGCTAGGCCTTGTTCCTTCCAAACAAGGAACAGGAGGCAAAGTTTGGTAAAGTGTAATTCTTAGCCTTTAACAAAATAAGGAGATGTGAAAATAGATGTTATGAGTAGAAGTGATGATAGATATGTTTATTTTGACTAACAAGTGCATAGTTGCTAGAAATACTATTCCCTGCTTGAACTACTTTGAAAGTTTTGTTTCCCCTCTTATATATTTTGTTTTTAAAGTTTTGTTTATATACCCTAACAGTTATTTTTCTGATAAGGGACTGGTATCTATTCAAGGCAAATCTCATCAGGTGATAGTCCAAGGTGTCCATGAGCTCTATGACCTAGAAGAGACTTCCGTAGCCTGGAAAGAAGATGAAAAGAGAACAAACAGATTGGTCCTAATTGGTAAGAGGAAATTACACATCTCCTTGTTGTGTTTAAGAAGCTGGTTTTTTCACAGACAGTCCTCTGACTTGGCCAGTGAAAAGCAATCAGGCTAAGATGGACAGAGTATGTGCAGTGGTATGTTCAGCATAACACTCACTCAAAGGTTTATCCATCAGAACTTCCTGCAGTTCAGAATTGCAGCTGAGAGGAGTCTACACTATCCCTGTTAGTGCCACCAAAATAAAATAAAATACTAAGTTTTCATAAATTATGTTAGCATATTTAATGTTATTTTTAAAATCTGTAATTATAAATTGGGTGATGGGAATAGTTTGAATGTTTGATCAAATATTCTGTAACTGTAAGGAAGGTTATTATAGCCATTAAAATGTTTAAAATAAGTTTTGTTTCTGAAAAGCTTGCAGTGCTGAGGTTCTATGTTTCTATTTTCTGTTTATTTCTGTTTGCTGTGCAAAGTGTTTTACGACCGAAAATAACCTAGTTTTCTCCTTTCCCTTACTTGAACAGGTTGAAGTCTGTTGTTGCCTTAATTTTAATATTGCTATTCTCACTCATTGGTATAATAAACATTTTCTTAGCTGAGAAGAAGCAGGTTGCTGCTTAGTTGTATGTGGTTTTTGTAATGCACTGTAAAATACAGTTAGATATTTTATTTCTCTTTACAGGCAGGAACTTGGACAAGGAGACCATCAAAGAAGTATTCATAGCCACTGTGAGAGAAGAACGGGGAAACAGTTGACATCAAACTATAAAAAAGATTAAATGTCTGTTTTAATCCTGCAAGGTTTTATGGCAGAAAAGACTGAATGGCATGGGCTATAGTAGTTTTCTCTGTCCTCTTGCAGTTTATGCAACAGTTAAACCCTGAAGTCTTCCTAAGAATTCCAGCTGACCTACTGCTTAAAGATTAGCCCTTACGGTCTAGAATCAAACACAATTCTCCTATTTTGGATTTGGCTGAAAGTATGTCAGCAAGATCATGTACCTGCGCAGAAATGCAGCTAGGCAAAAGACTGTTATGTTCTACATGAATCATTACTGTGGGGATATGGGAAACGTGTTTGAAGCCTAGTGCTTTCTCTTGCTAACTCTCTCCTGCTGGGAAATGAAGCAATAGTGATTATTGCCAGTGATGTAATCACAGTACAAAATGTTTAGTGTTTACTATTAAACTGTCTTCCACCTCTTTCCACTTGCTTTGTCATTTTTGAATGTATGCACCCATCCCAGGTATCACTAAACCTGTTGTATACTGAAACTAAAAATACACAGGTAGCAGAGGTGCAAGATCCCACAGAGTATAATGATGTCTATGTAAAAGCTGTGAATGCAGTGTTTGGTCACATAGTCAGCAGTTTGAAAGATGTAGCTGGACCCTGCCAGTTCAGGATCTGGGGAACTGGGGACTGCACATTTCCACTGTGTTCGGGCTGTTCTGCATGATTTGTTATGGGGTTCTGTGACACTACTTTGAAAACCTAGTCTGAAGCTTTTATCTGTCTACTCATTGCAATTTAGAGTTGAACTTGCTGCCCTGTACATTCTCCATTACTCCTTTCACCTCTTAGTGTGAGGGATATTTTGACTACAGTTGGGTGAAAGCAAAATGAGTGAATGCAAGAAGATAATGCAGAACTAAAACTGTTTACAAACAAAATTCTAGGACGTGCTGTTCTGAAGAATGGACTTTTAGCTACAGTGCTTGCTGTGGATGCTTGGTGATGTGTCTGAATAAGTAGAAATCTGTTTTCAGTACTAGGAATGAGTTACTTGTCTCATACCTAACATTAAAAAAAAAGTGGGCCATTACCTTATCAGCAGTCTTAATTTTTTTTCACTTTGCTTCTACTAGAATATATGAGTTTGGAATTTGTTTTCAAAAGAGCTGAGGATGGAGACATCTATTAATCTTTCACTGCCATGAGCTGGCGTCTCAATTGATTAAAATATTTAAGTCATGTATCTTAGCTAAGACAGAGCTCTTTAGTCTCCTGGTAGATACATCAGTAGGCATGACTTCATTCCTCACATCAGAAGTAGTTTTAGATAGCTTGAAGTAGCTTTCAGAATTTAATTTTTTTCCTCTAAAGCAAGGTATAAAGAGAACAATGTGCTTACACAAAGTTGCTTTCTGTTTAGCAGAGCTCTGTGGCATTTGAGTGAACTGGGTATATTGCTGAGTGATACTCTGTTTTCCTTAGCAATTGAATGTCTTCATTTTTAAAACTAATATATGTTCTCACACTGGGAGAACATGAAAATGTGTTCTCACACTATTTTGGACTGCATAAATGACACACAGTCCTGCATGAAAATTTGTCAAATGATTGCCATAACTGTTACTCATGGATTAGTAAGATCACATAAATGCAAAGTTGTGGATAATGCACTTGTATTTTTTGCTGCTTTTGCTTCCATTTGTCACAGGAAAAGTGATCAAAATACCTCTTATCTTATAAATGCCTCATGTAATGGAAGAACTCCATTCTCTTTAGAAAGATTAATCTCTGAAATGTTACTAACTTTTGAATTGAAAAAAATTTCCGAGACTTCGTAAGAAGAGCTTCAACCATGAGTCATAAGGGAAAAAGCTGTGGATGGCTTACACACTGTCATATTTCAGATGCTTATTTTTTAATATTTGCTCACCCACCATACACTGCACCACACTTCAAAATTCCCATGATGACTGTCAGTATACTGGGGTTCTCTTGTTGCTGTAGAGGGGGGCATCTCTGCAGCTGGAAGTACATGCTCTGCACTCTATAGCTCATGTTGATGCTACTTATCCTTGCTAGGACTTTCCCTGCACTGCTTGCAATGTTAGTATCAGAGAAGCTTTAGTCAGTATGCACATCTTTGTCTCTGCTTGTCTTCTGTAAACTGCCTGCGTATTTCAAGGCATCCCCCAGGATGGAGAACAAACAGCTCCTGGGCAGGGTGGGAGTTTGTGCTCCTCTCTTCTTGCAGGCTGTCAGGATGCCCCAGTGCTTTGTCCTCTATTCTGTTCACACATAATGACACTGGTAGCATGCTAAGGGCCTCGTCTTTATCCTCATCTCCCAAGAAGACCACTAGTTACTTTTCTTGGATATTTATTTAACCGACTTTTTCTGGTGTGTTCTAACATGCCCAGCCTGGGGTGCTGTGTCTTGTTTTGCATCATGCCAGAAGAAAGGAGGAAGAAAGATAATGATGGTTCTGTAAAAGCTGCCCATAGTGAAATTACTGTAATATGTGTGTTACTGGGAGCTCTGTCAAGGATGGCCTTCTTCAAGGAGCTAGAACTGGTTTGAAGTGAGGTTGTGGAGGAGGGTGAAAGGGACAGGCAGACACCACTCAGCCCTGTCTTGAGGCTGTGGCGTGAATGGTGGGGTAGCTGGGGGGTACTCAGATTGGGGTGAGGAGGGATCTGGTAAAGAAAATAATTAGCAGTTCTCCCTGTGTGTGGGCGTATGAATCCAAGACTCACAAGATGAGAGCAAAATGAATCTGTTTATTAATCTGCAGAGTTAAGAGAGTACTTACACGCTTAGTGTGAGAACCTGTGTTCAGTCCTTCGCACGCAACCCGGTTGCAGGCCTGTAATAAATCCGTTGGCCTGACAGTTTGTCAGTTTCTTCAAGGCTTGCAGGCTTTGAAGAAACAGGATGCCTTTCCTGTTCTCAGACAGTGTGTAATCTTACTTTCTTCAGTGCTTCCCAGGAATTTTGCGGTGTCAGGCTTGTTTCTTTCTCACACCTGTGCAGGTCCCAAGAGGGGCACAGCCACACCTCTGAAGAAATGATGGCCATCCAGACCTGAGCTTACTTCCCAGCCAGGTAACTCCCACTTATGGTGCTTCAGTCCCTCCAAAATGCACAAAGCACTAGGTAGGAAGTGATCTTGTGAACAAACTCCACACATTTTTTTCCCTAGCAGAGGCAGAGGAGTTTCTGTCCTAGAGGCAAATTGCAATGATTTGATCACTTCTGTGTCTTCGTGAATATCAAACATCTACAGAAACAGACTTGCCAAAGCAGCATTTTTCTCCACAGTATTCTACTTTCCACATATTTTTATGAGTTCCATTAAACTTGAAACCAACAAAAATTACATCCTTGCACTCTTGTGCCATTTGTTTATATCACCTGTTGGGTTTAATCTTTAGGAATTACCCAGGAAGATGAATGGATGAGCATGGTTTAATTTATTATGCCCTTTAAAATTTAGGTGGTTCTGAATTTGGTAGTATTTTACTATATTCTTAGTTTTTAATCCTTATGTATAACCTCCCACCTGCTGAAGCAGGTTGTTGTCCATGCTCCATCCCAGCTCCTGTAGGCAGGATGTGGCCAGAGGGGGCAGGATGGATAGGGCTGGTGTCCCAGCCACCTGCTGTCCTCAGGAGCCACCCTGTTTCTCTGCTGCTGTCATCAGCCCAGCTGCCCTGCAGAGCCACAGCAACAGCATCCGCCTCTCCTTGTGGGGCATTTCCTCTGCTATCAGGAACATTGGCCTAAACAGTGTCCATTGTTTCTTATTCCTCCCTCTGTCCACACGTGCTTTTTTTGTGTTTGCAACCATGCTTTGTTCATTCTGCACTACTCTGCAGCTTCGCATTGCGACCAGCTTTGTTATATAAATTATATATACGTTGTACACACTATATACAGGTCCAGGTCTGCATGCTTTTAACTGATTGTAGTGAATTGTTTATAGCAGTGGAATTCCTGTGTGAGGCCTGTGCCCCATTTCTTATCACCCCTTATGCCTGTACTCCTCTGCAACACATCCTTGTCTCCACTTCTCAAGGCCACTGATACTGTATCAGTCATGTTTCTCTATGCTGCATCATTACATTAAAGCCATAAATACCTCATCCTACACAGAATGGCAGCTTGTTACTACTAGCTGTAAAAAATATGGTTGTAACATGCAAGGATAAAAAGGTAAAACAAATTAGCAATTTACACCTGGACAGTTAGAGGAACTGCTGTCACAAATAAATTGAAGAACTCAGAGCTTCAGGCAGGTCAGGAAAAGACTGGCCAGACCAGGTGTGGCAAACCTCAGCCCTGAGGTGCAGCACACTCAGTGCAAAGCTTGTGGCCTGTTACTGGCAGTGGCAGTGGCATCCTGCAGGGTGACAAGGCTACGTTCCCATCTCAATGCCCTACACATAGTCCTTTGCTCTTCCAGCCACGTACATGCAGGCAAAGGGAGCAAAGAAGAAATCCACGTCTGGCTATGGCCAGCAGCTTCACAGAAGAGATCAGGGCTCCAGCGCACCTTGGCCTCAGTCCTGCACCCACTGACATCCAGAGAAATTTTCAGAAAAGAATGCAGCTGTAACAGATCAAGTGTCAAGCAGTCTAGGACATGTATTGCCCATTAAGAAATGACTAAAACACTTATAACTTGTATTTACTTTAAAATGCTGGTCTAAAGTGTGGTTTTATTGTACTGCTTCCAGTCTTTAAGCATAATGGAAACTCCCAGTGATCTTACTGTCCTCACTCAGCTAGTCTGAAATACCTACTAACTTCACATTGCTCTCTAAATAGGATTCAAATCTGTTGCATCTCTTTCAGTTTAATAATTTCAATCTACAAGCACAGCTAATTTTTTATTTGGTTTATTTATTACTTTCTCGGTACTGTTCTTGAAAGTTTCAAACTTCTTTTTAATTGGAATGAGCAGCTAACAATGATCTTACACTGTTAAAATTGGTATTTTTAATAATTTCACTTACATACAACAGACAAGGCTACCTTTCTCTGTCTTGACCAGTGCAGAATTTTGTTTTAATTCACAAAAGGTTGCTCAGAATCACAGCATTGAACCTCATCTTATGGAGAAAATTTATTAAAAACCCCTACATAAATACTACAATTGCCTGCTAACAATATATAACAGCATAATGCCATTCTAACATTACAAGATGAAAGGGCCTGGTTGTTGCAAACTGATATGGCTGCTATCAACGTATTGGGGCCACCTAAGCAAAGGCTTGACATTCCTATGACTTTTAAAATGTACTTTCCAGGAGGTTTCAGTCATAACCATAGAATCACAGAATCATAAAATAGTTTGGTTTGGATGAGACATTTAAAGGTCATCTAGTCCAACCCCCTGCACCGAGCAGGGACATCTTCAACTAGATCAGGTTGCTTATAAATAATAGCCTGGATAAACAAAACTTCTTAAATCATAGTGGTTTTATTTGCTTCTGTGTAAATGTTCTGCTACTTGTTTCTGAAAACATGCCTGTGGGATCAGCATCGGCCTTAGAGGAACTGGAGGAAGGTGAGTAAAAATCAAAACCGACACAGTGGCTGGAGTTCTGGTTCGCAAACAGGAATATCAGAAAGTCATTTATCTCAGAGGATAACTCAAAGTTAAGACTGTAAAGCAGCATGCTACTTGAGCGGAAATAATTACTTTACTATCCAGTAAGTAAGCAAATTTTACTCAGTGAAGAACTCTGCTGTTGTTTCCAGGGGAAACCGAATTTGTTCCAAAAGATAATTTATCCCAGTGCCTCCATTTCTTGGTTTTTACCTTCTAGTAGCCGATCTGCTCACAGGTAGGAAAATGTCACAGTAAATGAGTATTTGCTGTCATCTAGCGGTAACATCTGTTTCAGCAACTTTGTTAGCCCCTCAATGACGCAGATGTAGTCTTCTAGGAAATTCTGACCTGATTTTGGTCTTATGGTCTTTTCTAGATGATAAAGGAGAGAGTTTATGAAAAATAAAAAACCTGTATCCCTTCAGTCTAAAATCAGAGCGAGATTTTCTTCCCCCTGCAAATTCTTTCCTCTTTCTCCTAAAAGTAAGAGAATACTGACTTCATGTTTTTGATGGAGAACTTTGCTGACATAGCTGCAAGATTGAATTATGATATCAAAAGTGCCTGAGAGGGTAAGTTTTAGCTCTCCACCCCCACCACCACAGGAAGAGGGATAACTTTAATCAGGTTTTTCAAAAAGAGTGGTCAGAGTGCAGAGTGTTGTCTTCATGACATATTTTTAGTTTGGTGGGGATTTTTATTTACCTCCTCCCAAACCCCAGGTATTCAGGATGGACATTGTTGCTGATTAATCATATGGCCATGAAAGTGACTGGATGGGAATTGGCATCATTGACATAATTTATAATAATAAAATAAAACCTGACAGGCAAAGGTCAACAAGAGCAAGTCAAACCACCACCCTTGGTTAAACAGGTAGGTAGAAATACCCCTTCACTTCCGTGCAAGAGGAGCATCCTGGGAAAAAGAACTGGTCTAGAGTAACTGAGTGAGCATGTTGCTTCTCTAAAAGCATTGTGGTCTAAATAAGACAGACTTGTTTAAGCCAGTTCCATGGCAGATTCATTTTTGCAGTGGTAGGCTCCAAAGACCTCAACCCAGGTGTGAACTGCAGGTATAAATATATACATTAATTCAGTGTCTCTGGCAATCCTAAGGAAATGCCCTATTTCACACCTGCATCTTACTATTTTACTTTATCTAACTTTTTATTTTGACAGCTAAGTACAGTCACACTCATTTTCCACAGTACATCATTTTTTTTCCGCTTACACTTTCACAGTACCTAAATAAGAAAATGTTAAATCACTCTGGGATGAACCAGATGAAAGGTCTGGCAAAACCAAGAATGGAAGTCACACCAGAAGAGAAAGGCTAGTTTGTCTGACAACAGTTTTCCAAAGGTGTACATACAAATGGATATCCCTAAATAAGCACCCTTCCTGGATTGCAGGTCGTGAGAAGTGAGAGCAAACTCCTCAGAGATGAGCCAGAAGGTTTGGCAGGTTACAGAAGAGAAAAATAAACCAGACTTTGGCTGTCGACAGAGCTCTGCAGAGGCTGACAGAGCAGATATGTCCACAGAAGGAGGCGCTGCTCGACCACTTTCCACACCTCTCGGTGGCACCTGCAGTAGCACTGGGTCCTCAGCTGCTAGCCAGGACTGGGATCCAAATCTCTTGAGTTATCCTGAAATTACACTTTTGACTCATTTTCTATGATTTTTCCCTGGACCTTAGTCAATGGTTTCTTCTGGATTATTTTTATAATTTTAAAGATCTGTTCTGGTGTCTGTCTAACCTTCTGAAAGAAACCATGAGAGTCACTTGAATATGGAAAGGTTGTTGAGCAGACATGGCATGTTGCTATGAGAAATTTTCTTCCTTTCATCAGCTATTGTCAGAAGATAAAACAAGTTCCCTGGCAAAATCAATTTGTCAGGTAGAATTTAGACTATGTATGCTGAAAAATTACTTGACCCTTGACATGAGAGAGAGAAGAATTCTTGAGAAGAGAAAAATCCCAAGTGCTTTGCCCATTAGTATTCCCTTAAATGGCAGAGTCAGACACAGCTGGCATAGTGAAGTTAACTATTTATTTTTCAGGGGGTGCAAAAAAACCCAAAGCAAACCATTAAGCAACTACTTAAAGTGATCAAAACCATGATATTGACACTTATTAAGGAATCACAGGAATTCTGTCCGGGACTCTTCCTTAAAACAGGGCTTTTCAATCCCTAGGTCTCAAAGTCCTTTCTAAAAGGCCAGTGAATTTGTTCATTGAACTGAGACTTAAACATACCATGTCTTTCCCAAAAACTGAGAAATAAAGCTGCTGTTAAAATCCTCCTCCATTTGAAGGAGCTGTTTTTCTATGCTGCTTTGTTCTTCCTTTTTTTTGTTAGTTTTTGTTTCTGTGTTTGTGCTCCTGAGTAGTTTAGCTTTGAGTTCTTGTCAGAGATGCTGTCACTCAGAGCAGTGATGGCATTTTGCTTTTATTACCTTGCTTTCTTGTTGTAGAAGGCCAACATACGTAAGGCAAGGAATCCCTGTACCAATCAGCATGTTGAATGTATATATTCCTTCAGATATGTTGGCAAGAGGCGTTGTGAGAACATTTCTTTCTCTGCATTTTTAAACTTTTCATATGCTTTGACTTAATGTTAAAAATCACAGGCTTTGAAAATGGATGAGCAATAGGTCTCTACTATAAATTCAGTCTCTCTTGTGTGTACTAACCCGTTAGTACAGCAAGAAAACCAGCAGTTTTTCTGCAACCTTTACTACCTTGCATCCCTGAGCTAGGAGATAGATAAGCAGGATAAATTTGAGAATGCATGTCCAATTTCTGTGTTATCACTGCCCAGCTCCCAGCATCAAACCATTGTGTCTCAGCTGAGGTTTTGATTTTACTCAGTAATTCCACCACAGAGAAGGATGGACATACACAGAGAACATGGTTGCTTTTAAGGAGTGGACTTTAGACCCTGAAGTAATTTGTTTGCCAGGAACCCACAGTGTACAAGTGGGTGATGATGTGAAAGGGGCCATTCAATTGGCAGTATCTGTAAGATGTCTTTTGTCATGGTTGTAGAACATGATGTCATCTGAGCATTACAGCCTGGAGGGCCTTGAGGTATGTCACTCTCACTGGGTGCAGTGGCAGTATCTACTTCTTGCACCTCTGAAAATCAGACTGGGAATCTGCAGGTCTGCAGCGGTAGGAACAGTTTGTAAGTTGTGTTTTATTCTATGCATATCATGTGCTGGAATGACAATCGTATGGATAATTTTTCCACAATTAACTGGTGACACAATTGGTAAATAACCATAAATGGAAGTGTAAGGCTTCCACAGTGTGTATGAAATAAGTTCCTGCTAAATCAGGCCTTGACAACACGGTGCTTACTTGGCAGTACAAACAGCTTGTTAAACAGAACTATCTATCTCTGTCACACAGTCTAGCAAGATTGTGGTGACTGCACACTTAATTTTACATAAAGTAAGATTAACTAACCTATTTTCAGTTAGAAAAAGAGCGTCACACACTTGACAGTGGGCAAAACTATTTGAATAAACTTTCTGCACCATTTGGACATTTTAGAGGATGTTCTTTTTACAACAGTTGCTTTCTCTGTTAGGTTAATCACTGATGATTGTCCTGTTCCTTTTCTCAATCCTTTTCTTCCTTCTGGTTTCTCCTGATTAAATGCATAGTAACAGGCAATTTTCTAAGTCAGACCTGACTTACACAACATCACAAGTTGCTGGCATAGCAGTAAATCAGTTATCAATTATGAGAAATATGTTTTCAGGGATTTTTTCCTGTTTGGGCTTTGTAAATCAATTTTCATGTAAGTTTGTGTGAAAATGTTCCTTAAAACAATCACTCTGTTTCACAGTAAGTACAGACTTGCAGCTGTAGTGAAATATAGCCTTTCTGGGGATTAAGTAAGATTTCCAGAAAAGAACTTGACTGGTATCCATGAGATCATAAATACTACTTCTCAATAAAACTCTGCAACAAGGGAACTAACTTTCCTATAAGAATCTTCCTATCCTTCTCTGCCTTTTCTAATATAATAGAAATGCTTGCATAGAAAAACTTTGTGTACTGAAAGACAAGACAGATAAAATCAGTCAAAATGTCTACTAATTTTTCAATTTTATTTTCTTTTAAAAATTTTTTTAAACTCCTAAGTAATTTACATTTTAAAACAAAATCATTGCAAGTCAAAGAAAACAATGTAGAAAAAGCCTCATTTGGAAGCACTGGGGTTTAAAAGTGTTTTTGTTCTTATTAGCAAAACAATATATGGATTGAATTGCAATTTTGGAGTGGATTAAAGAGGCTGACATTTTATTTTCAGAACTTTTTTATTTCAATGGCTCAGGTTAACAACTTACAATAAGTGCATGCCATTCTTCATATGATAACTGCACTGTAAGAGGAACTGGAGTATCCAGCTCCATGGCAGAATGAGAACTTGAACTTGAAAATACAGTACCATGGTGAATGGCTGAATTAATTTTGAGTATCCACATTTCTACCTCAAACACATATTGCATGAAAGAACTGTAAAAATAAGTTTCCATCTAAAACTCAGGTATTATACTAGTGATGAATTGTGAGCTTAATAGCAAAACTTGCTTAGTTAATGGCACTTGTTCAATTCTCCTGCAGCATTTGCAAGCCAATGCAAAATATTTTTCCTTAACAGAAAGGAAGTGTCAGGTCCACTGCAATTTCCAGTAAGCTGACATCACATCAGAGCTGGGCTGGGCCTCCATAATCTACCTTCAAGAAAATCCATTAGTGTTTTTTGCCATCTTGCACAGGGGACACTTCAGGTCACCAGGTCAACTGAATTAAAAGTAATTGTGTGGCTATAAAGGGCTTCTGTTGCAATGGGACAGACTTCTGTCCTTCAAGTCCACATAGGCAACAACCCAAAGCCCAGTTCAGTGCATGACAAAACTGGACCTAAAGGGACAAAGACACCAGTGCAATGCTAGTAAAAAATCAGATGGGCAAACACAAGGATTATAGGTCTTAAAGTAATTAACACTGCTGTGTTGTCACATACAAATGAGTTATGGTAAACATTCTAAGGCTCAAGAATTAAAAAGCTTTAAGAATCAAATAAGGACTCAAGCAGGGGGTGAAAATGTTCCTGAACTACACTGCATATGTCAAACCATGTTTCTAAAATTGGCATTCAGAAAGCTAATTGTTTTAGCTGGAAACAGAACAAATTTAACATATATCCTGTCACTCCATTAAGTTGGTTTTCATTTTAACCACCTTTAAAAAACTCACTTACAACACGGTTTGGTTATACTAAGAATATATTTAGCTGTTGTTTTCCAAGAAAACATTCCAGGCTTTTAATATTATCCCAAATTGATAATTATTCATTTGTTGAAGATACACAGCAGTAATCAGTTATTGCACTGCAATACTGGCCATTTACAGAGACCTCCACTTCTCAATGACATCTGCTGAGAACAGGACTGCCTGTGGGACTTGTGTTGCTATAAAACAGAAATTGAAGCACTTACCCATGGATAAATGTATCAACATAGTGCTAATCTGGGTGCTGGAAAATGGAAGAATTTATTTTAAAAAGTAAAACATTGTTCCTTTTCTTCAGCTTTTGTCCTAAAATGTTCAGGCTCTCTACATTAACTTCGTCATGCTTTGCACCACTGCTGTGAAGGCTGGTAATTTACATCTTAAAACAAAACCTGAGGTCCCCCTGAAACAGCATGACTTTATGTCACTGAGTTTTGCAAAGTATTACAAGAATCTTAATGAAAGAGGAGTTACATAAAGTTTTGGTTGGACTTGCCTAAAGCAGATTTTGAGTTTGAACTAAAAAGTTTACAGTGCTCATTACAACCCATTACACTTCTGGTGGTGCCTTTGTCAAGGCAATGCTTGAAAATACGGTAAAACACATTTTTTCATTACTGTACATAAATTATATGGGCAGAGACAAGCAATTTTGGAAAACTGTCACTGATTGTCCCTCTTAAGTATACTTTCTGAGAATGTCAGTGTTTGCAGAGTTTTTAAAATTGATTCAAATTGATGTATTTTCTTCCAAATGCTGAACACATTTCCTCTATCCATGAAAAATGCAGTCAATTCTTTATATCAAGGACTATCACACTTCTTACACTGGTCATGTGTTTTCCTTTACTTGGATCTTCTCTGCTCTTTCTAATGCTTTCCATCTTTGCTGCTGTTTCCTTGTTGGGTACTTGCTCTGGTGGATAGCAGTGATCTGATTTTATTTCTAAGGCACACTATATGCCTTGGTTTCATTGCTGGCAGTGCTCAAAATTATTTAAGATACTGCTACCTCATTCATAACTGTGCCTTGTTTACATTAGGGATATGAGAACTGGCATTTCCACAGGGCAGATTTTTTTTCCTTCTGCTGTTTAAAATGCATTTTGAATCAGTTTAGGAAGCCGCAATCATGACTACAGGCCAGGAGTTCTAACAAAAGAGAGAGACGAGACTATTGCTTCCCTGTGTGTGTGCTCTGGCCCTGTGTTGCTAAAGGTGTTCTCCCAACAGAGCTAGAATTCTTGTATCTGCTTAAATGGATTACTTTGTTTAAACTAAACTGTTGGGCCTCGCCTACCATAGCGCATAGAGTGTTTTACTATGATGGCAGCTGTCCCTGCCAAAGGGATGTATGTGTAGGAGAAAATTAAATTAAATCTGTCACACTCTATCTGCTATGAACCACTAAAAAGCCTGCAGAAATAGGGCTCAAAACCATGACTGAGTTCCTCTGGTTACCATTCATCAGGTGACTCTCACTGACTCTCAATGAACTACTGAATGAACTACTTAATGGACTTGTAGCCTCTGTAAAAGACAAAGGCATTTTACCCCATGTTTGCCTGGCTACCTCCTATCATTGCAGGTAACACGTTGCTTTGTTGAACCATAACACTCCACAGGGCTTCTGAGTGGTGTATGAGCAGACTCCTTTGCAGAAACCAGAAAAATGCCTTACAAAACTATTTTTGCCTGCTCGGATGCAGGTCTACACCAGGGATTTCCTAAGAACAAGAATGACATCGAGGCTACATGACTATTTTTTCCAACTCTCCTACCAAGAGAGTTGTCCTGGCAAAAAAACACTGTGTGGGCCCAGTGTGAAAAGAGCATTCAGATGGAAAATTTCAGCTGATGTTTGACAGTCACAGGCATCTATAAACACAGCCTTTATACTGGGAAATGTCAGGCATGTTCGCAGTCACTAGTGCCACCACCTCTGCATTTCATTCAAGCAGAATGAACCCATGTCAGTGAACTAAGCTTTGCCATACATCTGTATGAAATGCCTTAGTTTATCATAGGGAAAGATGCCCTCAGAGTTGGCTTTACAGAGAGTGAGCCTGCAGAGAAACCAGCACAGTCAGTTAGCAAGTCTCTGTTCAAGTGTACTTACCACACAAAAAACTTGCTTTTGAGCAATACAGTAAGAGAAAAAAAAAATCGATTCCCTTTGTTCGTTCTTTATTTGTCTGCTCCCCTGTTTCCTCTTGTACCACTTGCCCGGCCCCACTCCAGCCGGGACTCTTCGCTACGTGTGGGCGCTGCCCTCGGCGGGAAGGTGCTGCCGCCGAGCCCGGGGTACGCGGCTGCCGCGGCCCGGCGGGGGTCGGCGGCAGGGCCCGACGCTGACAGACCGTGATCCCCCCGAGCAAGTGTGCGGCGCTGGCTCGCCCGCTCCCCGCTGCCTCCAGTTACATCCCTGGCAGGAGCCCGCGGCTCTCGGCTTCGCTTTCCAGGGTTATTTTTG
>VXBT01012411.1:0-35512 GCA_013400235.1 Oriolus oriolus | reverse complement strand
TCAGCAAGACGGCCATCGAGATCGTCGTTCAGATGGCCGCGGCCAACGGGGTAAGCGGCCCCTCACGCTCCCTGCCGCCCCTCGGCGGCCCCTGCTCCCCGTCCCTGGCAGCGGCACCCGCGCTCTGCCCGCGCCGGCGCTCCCGCGGGAAGCACGGGCAGAACCTTCCAATGTCATCACCCGGACAGCGCTCCAGACACGGACACAGCCTGGAGGAGCTCCGCATGCGGCTGTATTTCAGCGCTGTGCGCGTCAGGTGCCCGAGCCAGCCCCACACGTGCCGGTTCGTCCGTCCCCTGGGCTGTGCCACTGGGCCCTGGCGAGGTGATGGCTCCGTCGGAGTGTGACGGTGGGGATGGTGGCATTACCCACGTAGCTCAGTGGAGATAGTCTCACTGGTGAAATTGTTCCTGTTGACCAGGTGGGATAAAGTCCAGGAACAGCTAAAGCAAGAGCCTGGCAGCAAAAACTGCCCTGCTGAGGCTGGGATTCTTGCCTGTCCTTGCACCGTAGTAGGAGCTACAAGAATGGGTTACAGTGCAGGGTGACCACAAGGATTGAGGGGCTGAAGAAATTCAGGGTTTAGAAGAGCAGGGGTTTCTCACCCAAGTTATGCTGACTAATTTTTCCTGACAGCCTGCCTCCTTCCTACTGCTTCTGTCACACTCCCCGTCTTGCTTGAATATCTTTCTGCCCTCAGGAGATATCCAGGTTGACATGCTTCTGGCACCTTGCTGTAATAATGCTTCCTCTTTCTTAAGTTACTGCAGGTTTCTTAGAAACACAGTTTCTCCCTAGTGTTTTCTGAAGCCAAACCTCAAACTCTTCTGCTCACAGTTCTCACAAAGATCTGAATTCACGCATGATTATCTTCCTAATGACACAGTCCTCAGAAATTCAGCAGCCCAGCTGGTAGGGAGCTACTGAAAGGGCTTCCCATTCTCTTTCTAACATTTTCACCGTGCTCACCCTCACCTCTGTTTCTCTCAAGCACAATGTAAATGCCTAAGTCTCACGTTTACTTAGTTAGTACTATTTGTGTGTTTTATTTTTTGGCTGTTAAAATACACCTGCTGGGAAAATACCTAAATCTCCTTGATAGCATTGTTTAGTGCAGTGCTATGTAAGTAGGGGGAGAGAAAGAAAAGACTCAAAAGAGCAAAAATCTCTCCCTTTGGATGAGGTTAATATCATGAAAAAGCATGTAGCCGGTATCACAGAGAAAGAAGTGAACTGATGTAGGCTGGATCAGATGAAATGTGGGGAAGGCTTGAAAGAAGTGAACTGATGTAGGCTGGATCAGATGAAATGTGGGGAAGGCTTGAAGGTGCGCTGAAAATGTTCAGCTGCCTTGAGTGCCAGGAGAGGAATAGCCACACAGCGCTGATAAACTGAACTTTAATCTCCTTCTTGGAAGACACATACCGAGTGTCATGGTTAGTCGTGCCTGCTGAGTACAAAAATAAAAGTGATTTTCTATTATCAACTGTAAATGGATTGCCCTTTAGAGTTGCTAGGTTCCTCTTGTTCTAACTTGGTGACTCATCCCACATTCCCCCTGTGCTAACAGCCTAGCACGGTTGGCATAGGCTCCAGTACAAGGAATGAGATGAGGTCTCCTGCTCGGTCAGCTGCCAGTGCTTGGCCTGCCTTCTGCTCATCCTGTGTGCTGCTGGCTCATGCCCTCCCGCTCAGGGCTGCAGGTACATGCCCCACAGCTACAGCCTGCACAGCCTTCCCCTGCTGGCAGCAGCTGCAGGCTGGCTCATGCTCTGCAGCTGCTAGCAGCACATGCTCCACCAACTCTCTCTCTTCAGAGCCAAGGGTGGCTAACCAGGGTCACCCTTCAGTGGGGCACACAGCTGGAGCTGTAGCAAACACATTTGGGTAAAGGACTGCATGTCATGGGAAGGTGGGGGAGCGTGAGGAAGGCCAGACAGGTCCTGTGCCATTCTGGGTTGCAACGAGCATTTTGACAAAGTGGAGTGGTAGGAGAGTATCTGAGGGTCTATTTCTGTTTTCACCTGTGTCCTGCCAGTAGTAGTGTCTGCCAACCTTAATGTCTGCAAGAACTGAAGCAGAAGGCTCCAGCAGTTGCAATATAGTTCCTCTACGAATTAGATGCAAATATTCCATTAGACCCACCAACTGGATGGGGTGTCTCATCTTTGATGGAAAGTTTAGGGTAGGTTTAAGTGAGAAGCTGTTATTTGTGAGTCTCAGTAGCAGATGAGAAGCTAATGATGAATATGGAAATGAATATGGAAAGTCATGACAGCGTGCTAGAGGGATTGCAGAATATATTGTGTAGTGCTGCACAAGTTTGAGATGGCAGAGAGTTGAATTTTCTGGTTGTCTCCTATGTAATGCCATATTGGTTTTATTTTCCATGGCTTTTCATGCAATTCTTGCCCTCCCTCCCTGGGTGTGTGTGATATTTATTTTCTTCTACACTGAGTGTGATGTTCAGTCATCTTTAGAATACTATAGTAAAAGACAGGAACGCACAGCCCCAAGTTGTTCACGATGTAATCTGCTTGCTTCGTGTTCTTTCAAGTATAATTGACTGAGGCATATGAGAGATTGCTGGGAAAAATAATTTTGAAGAGCATTAAGTGACTCCATGGTAATCAGCTGAATTGTCTGAAAATGCACAGCTGCAAGCAGTAATATTGCATAAAGTGTTCTTGTAAAGTGCTTGTTAGGGTACTTTATTCTTTCAGCTGCAACTGTTTGTTGAGGATCTTTGTTTTTGCCGTTGCTACTAAAAGTACAGTGACAAAATAGGATGTGGTGTAGGGACACAGAAGAGATGTTACATGCCTATGATCTTGTTGCCACGCAAGTTTTTGAATTCCAAAGATAATTTTTCCATGCTATGAAATTGTCCACGATTTTCAGAAGGATATTACTGGAACTTTAATTATGAGTCAGTATGTGGGTACAGTTTGGTTACTGTTTTAGCCCAGACTGCAAGAAGTCTGTAAAATCGGATGTTAATTAAATTAATTAAAGAAATAATTAAATGCTAGTTTAGTATTTGGTTCGAAATGGAAGAGATTTTGAACCAAGAGAAGATGACCTTGTGCTTTCCTGCCACCAAAACAAAGAAAGCAAGGGAAGATGCGTAGCACATTTACACCTCTGAGGCCCACACTGTGCTCAGGGAGTTTTGTGGAAGCATTGATGACCTTAATATAAGGTGAAACTTCATAGTAGTCCCTGCAAATAAAATACCAGTGTATCATTTATGTAACTTGATTTGCAGGATCCTTAATTTAGCGTACTAAATGTTGCAGTATTTCTATGGTATAGAAATTGGCATAATAAATAATATTTCTAAATAGTGTAGAAATAGTAGCCTCATGACAAATGCTTAAGGCAGATCAAATTACTCATATTTGTATTAATATTTGGCATCCAGAAAAATGGAAAAACTGGTTTGTTCAACATCTGCTGAATGGGAAGAAATTAAATATGGTGAAGAGATAGTCCTAGGTAATTTGTGCATTCTGAATAATTTAAGTATTCTACAAACTTTAAAAAATACAGTGTTGTGCATCAAGACAAAAACTAAAACTCACTAGTTTAGATTTAGAAATACTGAAAACATGTTTGTGATAAGCCTGCATGCAAGTATAAGTGCATTTATACTTGAGTACCTCCAGACAGATTCAGTGTGGTTGCTTTCAAGTATTTTGTAAAGTGTTATCGTTGTCATATTCCTTTTGTTTACCCATATGCAATACTGTTTTAAGAGCTGGCACCCATTTCTGACAGCTGTATTTGGAAGATTGAGTCATTGCCCTAGCTTTCTACATGCTTCATAGTTTAAAGAAAGGGAGGGACAATATTCAAAACAAGCAATTTCAGGGTATTTTAAGTCATATTTTTCTTTCCATAATAATTTTTTGCTTGTTTCTTGACTTCTTAACTCTCCTGTTTTCTAGCAGCATTCCACAGGCTTCAAAATTATCTACAAAAACTCTGAAAAGAGAAGCAGGTAGACAATCAATCATTCTTTCTTCAGAGCTTGAGGTAGAAATCTCAGATAGGAGAGTGCGTTTTCTGCACATTTTTTAAAATTTGAAAGCAGATCCTGTGATTCTCAGTGAAAGAGAAATGACTAGACATAGTTTGTGATTGGTGAGAATTATCAAAAAAGTAATTTATGCTTACAGTAGAAGTTGATAATTTCTTTGTAATATTGATTATTAAAATAGTTCACAAAACCAGGTTAAATAAATAATCTTTTAATCCTTTGCTTTCCTGAAATTATTTGGAACCACACTTCTAAGCAACCATTAAGGTCCTCACGTGAGTGCCCAGAAGGAGGTCATCTGTATATGAAGGAATAGCTCTTTATGGACAGGAGGCAGGTTGTGACACCTCCTGTGCTGTTGCTTTGCCACATAGACTGTAGAGATATCAAATCTCCTTCAAACTAGAGAATGAAATTCGAAGTTCAACTCCCAGTCTGTTTTTAGATAGGGAGTGGGAGGGATTCAGTGTTCTGCTTCTCCCTCTGCCTCCCCTAACTGCCCTGTCCCTTCCAAACTACTACTCAGTAGTGGTGGTGGTGAGGCGGTTGAGTTTTTTTTTTAATTGATGTTATTAAGAAACTCCAAACTTGGGACAATATCCTTTTAAGCTCCATGTGCGGCTGCCTCAGTTCTCGCCTGTAAGTTTTAACCTCCCCTTCTTTTTTTTTTTTGGTCTTCCTGTTTCCCAGAAATTGGAACTCTTTTGTATTTCTTTGTAAATACATTTCTTGTTGGCTCCTAGATTATTTATGTTAAGCTGAAACTGTAGTATTGGTGTAGGGGATGAAGGCATAGTTTTGAAATTGGAACCTTGCAGTGGAACTGCACATAATACCAAACACATTGAGTCAGTGTTTAATAACACCACCTGAAAGAGTTTTTTTTTATTTTAAGAATGGTGGGAACTTCCCCTGCTCAGCTGTGCCCTGGGAAACACACCCTGTTCATTTGGAATAGCCAAGGAGTCTCTGATGGCTGAAGAAGGAGCCATGCTTTCTATGGGGCAGGACATCCAAGGGTGTCTTGGCAGTAGAAGTCTAACTACAAGAGACTGCAGGTCCTAGTGTGGAGTGAGACTTGTGATTGCACTGGAAGGCTGCCCTATGAAAGGCAGTTCTCTCTATTAAAGTCCCAGCCCTGCAAATGCATCCACATAAACTATACTGATATCTGAGGGGATTTGCTGATTTGTGGCATTACCTGGCAAGTTTTGGTAGCAGGATGACAGCCTAGTATTACGCTTGGGAGCTTTGCAAATCCCTATCACTGCTGTGCTCTTGCTTTACTGTCATATCCAGGCCCCTGGGGTTAAATGTGCCAGGATACAGTATTTTTTGTCAGTGCTCCAGATTAGCATGCAACCAACTCATGTATGTATATTTCTCTGCAAAAGAATATGTGCCATACCAAGACTTTGCCATTTCTATCCTGTACATACATGCCCACATGTGTGTGTGTTTATATACTAATTTTCAAAAGTTTAGTACTACTCATAGGACTTTGGCTTGTTTTTTCTACCTAGATCGGCAGATTGGTTATTGGACAGAATGGGATCTTATCCACACCTGCTGTTTCGTGTATCATCCGAAAGATCAAAGCAGCTGGTGGAATTATTTTAACAGCTAGCCACAGTCCTGGGGGACCTGGAGGAGAATTTGGAGTCAAGTTTGAAGTTGCCAATGGAGGTATGGGTTTTTTAAAAAACACACTACAACATTCCATCTTGGTATGCTGGAAATATGCTTATAAGGATAACTAGGTGACTGTAACTATATGTTTTTCATCTACTCTGTTGAAACTGTGAAGAACATAGGCATCTCTCTTCTTTTTTTTTTTTTTTTTAAATGATAGAAGTATATTTGTCTCCATGGGTCTGAAAAATAAGCACTAAATGTTCATTGAAGCCCTTGGGGTAGCTGTAAGATTTCTATAAAACAGGAGACTTGCCATCCTGTTTTTACAGTATCTTATGTAGTCATCCAGATCACCGTGGCAGTTCTGATCCTTTTATAAAGATGCCTGTGAGGGACTTCTGTTTTCCTCATATTTCTGTGTTGCTTGTCTTGGCATTTGCTTTAAAGCATGTAATTTCAGCAGCAGTGTAACTCATTGTCTTGTGTAGAAGAAAGCGCTTCTTATGTTTACCCAGGAAGTAACCGGTCTTATCCAGGTAGAGAGCTGTACCATTCTACCGCTACAATCCTACCACTGAATAATGGAATTTGTATATATAGCTAAAGTCTTATTGTCCAAGATTGACAACAAACACATGTAGGTATGTTATACATTCTGTATATTTTACATTATAGATCTGTGTACACTCATGTAACATTATGTGATGGTTGCTGACACCTTGTATACCTCACACATGTAGAGTGCTTTCCATCTGAAAAAAGTGAACTGAAAGTGCTTATAAAATGTTTCCTTCCCCATTTTGAAGGTGGGAGAACTTGAGAAGGGGGTGCTTTCTCCCCTCTCCCTTGTGTAATTGAAAAACGTGCATGGTTAAACGAGTGTGATTTTATAAACAGAATAGGCTGGAATCCCAGAGAGATTAAAGAGACTGTGTCAGGTCAGCCAGTGAGAAAGCCAGGGTCACAGCACACATATACCAGAGCCAAACCATTAGATGCATTAGCACTCTATAAACTGTAAAACACCACATGCATCTAAAATCTGCTTGGTAAATGGGTAACAGTTGGTGGTGCAGTCTTTCTAGTGTGCTTTGCCATTTTAAAGATAATTTAAAAAGACTGTTAAGCTTTATATATGAAGAGCTCCTCAAACACAGGTCACAAGGTTCAATTATTTATGTTAATCAACAGGGCCATAATGAAAAGTAGTTGGTTTAAGTTACAGCTGAGAAAATGTGGATTAAGTATTAGGCAAGGTGTTTGAACAAAGACAGTGGTTAGGCGCAGCAGCAAGCTCTTAGGGAAGGTTCTTGTTGCTCTCTATTCTTGCTCAGTCTATTCTGCAGATCCAGGTCAAGCAGAAGTGGTATATTTCTGTAGCTGTAGAAGAGAATGTAGAGTGACTCTGGGGGATCTCCTTAGCTGGAAATACCAGTAGACAATACATCCATCTGTCAAGGAGGATCTGGAGCTAATGACATCCTCACCCTTTGGATGGGTTTGGATTAGATGAGTAAGAAGTAATTTTCTAAGCTAAACGGAGAATTAAGTGGCTGGTTTTTATTGTATTGGTTTGGACCATCTGGTACACTGTGTCTGAGATGGAAGACACTAATTTGCAGCAGTGCACTGCTCTAGCAGCATTGCTGGAGGAGTGGGAAGTTTGCACTGAAAAGGCCTTCAAAGACACTTTGGATTAGGAGAGAGAACACGTGAAAGGGAATAAAGGAAATAATTTTTAGAGTAAAAGTGTAGCTTTCAAGTAAGCTGTGAAGAGTCAGATAAGACAGAAAGGACTTTTGTTGCAATTCATACTCAGTTACAACTCAGACTCTTTACACTGCATATAGCATAGTTCATCTAGTAATTTTTGCGTCAAGCCTGCAACTTTTATTTGGTTGACAGTAAATCTTTGAAAATAAAGCCATTTTTCAAGCTTTGGCAATAAAAGTAATTCACGAGTAAGATGTGTTTTCTGTTTCTGAATGATATAACTGATCCAGGTGAACTGTTGAGCAATTAAGGTATTTTGAATTCCAGCAAAGATAAATTTTATTCAGGTAGTGGAGGGAAACTGCAATATAGTACCATTGTCATACTGGTAAGACTTCTAAAAATGGTACTTTTTTCTAATGAAATAATGGGAAACACCAAGCTGTCTGATCTTCACAGGTGTGCACTTGCAGAAAGTCCTATAATACACCACAACCTGCTGCTGAAGAACAGGCTTTCCTTTAATAGCTATGTTTAGATTCCATGCAGAGTGAAAAAAGGCAGTCTTTGACCAATAAACCCAAACAAATATGGTTACCTCACCCTCCCTGCCCCTGGATAATAATTGATTTAAATACTGTATGTGAATGGAGATGTTGTGAGTAATGCAGTGTATTTCCATGTTTTATTTTTTTTTAAATGTTTTAAACCTGTGTTGAGAAAGAACAGACCTTATTTACTATAATACTTTGTTTTTATTTATTCCATAGTAACTCAAATATATTCAGAAAAATGTTTGCTATAGCACTCACTTTTAAAATAGGAAAGCTTCCTTTAAAAGAAATGACCCACCACATTATTTTGTCTTATAGGGCCTGCTCCAGACATGGTTTCAGAAAAAATCTATCAAATCAGCAAAACCTTGGAGGAATATGCAATTTGTCCAGATCTCAGAGTTGATTTATCACGCCTAGGAAGACAAGAATTTGATCTGGAGAACAAATTCAAACCTTTCCGAGGTATCAGTGTATGCTTTTATGCATGCTAAATCCAGTGAGTCTAAATATTAGTGTCATATTCAAACATAATCAGAATTATAATGGGTAATTATATAAGCAGAACTTCAGCTCTTTAAGGTGCCTTACTAAAAGTTACCAAAATAAAAGGCATGTAGAATCATAGAATGGTTTGTGGTGGAAGGTACCTTAAGGATCATCTTGTTCAAATCCTGCTGTCATGGGCAGGGAGACCTTTCATTAGACCAGGTTGCTCAGAGTTCCATCCAGCCTGGCCTTGAGCACTTACAGGGATGGGGCATCCATAGCTTCTCTGGGCAACCTGTTTAAGTACCTCAGCANTATCAGTGTATGCTTTTATGCATGCTAAATCCAGTGAGTCTAAATATTAGTGTCATATTCAAACATAATCAGAATTATAATGGGTAATTATATAAGCAGAACTTCAGCTCTTTAAGGTGCCTTACTAAAAGTTACCAAAATAAAAGGCATGTAGAATCATAGAATGGTTTGTGGTGGAAGGTACCTTAAGGATCATCTTGTTCAAATCCTGCTGTCATGGGCAGGGAGACCTTTCATTAGACCAGGTTGCTCAGAGTTCCATCCAGCCTGGCCTTGAGCACTTACAGGGATGGGGCATCCATAGCTTCTCTGGGCAACCTGTTTAAGTACCTCAGCACCCTCACATTAAAGAATTTCTAATTTCTCTAATCTAATCTAAATCTCCTCTTCAGTTTAAAACCCTTCCCCCATGTCCTAACACTACCTGCCTCTTTTGAAATTCTTTGTCTAAGCTCCCTTTTAGGTATTGGAAGGCAGCCGTAGGGTCTGTTCAGAGCCTTGTCTCCTCCATGCTGAACAGCCCCAGATCTTCCAGCCTGTCANTGATGTCACTGATGAAGACACTGAAGAGCATCAGTCCCCAGACAGAGCCCTGAGGGAACCCACTCCTCACTGGCCTCCACCTGGATGTAGAACTGTTGACCACAACACTCCAGCCAATTCTTTATCCATTGAATAATCCATCCATCAAGTCCATGTCTCTCTGGTTCAGAGATAAGATGCCATGTGGTACAGTGTCAAGGACCTTAAAGAAGGCTAGGTAGATTACATTGGTCTATCATATATCATCTCAAAGATCAAAGCAGCTGCTGGAATTATTCTAACAGCTTACCACAGTCCCAGGAAATGTAGAGGAGAGATTGCAGTGAAGTTGGAGGTTGCCAATGGAGGTAGGGTTTGGGGTTTTTTAATAAAGCAAAGGGCCTCATCAAGAGACTTCATGTCAGGTGTCCTGTAGTAGACCCCAACCACAAAGTATCCTTTGTTGGTCTGCTTCTTGATTTTCACCCACAGGGTCTCAGTCTGTTCGTGGCTGTTTCTCTGAGGCAGCTCTTCACAACCTGACCCTTCCTTAACATTGACCACAACACCCCCACCCCTCTTTCCCAGCCTGTTTCTTCTGAAAACCTTGTGGCCCTCAACTGCAGTGCTCCAGTCATGTAACTCACGCCCCATGTTTCTGTGATAGCAATTGGGTCATAGTTTTCTAATTGCACCGAGGTTTCCAGCTCCTTTTGCTTGTGTCCAATGCTGTGTACATTTATAGGTGTTATGTTTGTTTTGGAAAAGTTGTAGGATTTGTAAATCCAGTGACTCCAAATGTAAAGGGATTGCTTAAGCGCATTTTTAATTTTAAGCATGTGAATACTTTTATGCTTACAATTGATTTAAAATTATCTAACACAGCTGTTTTCTTGAAGGAGTCAAAAACAAATTAAAGGGTCCTGACATGTATTTCAAATTTCATGCATATTTCATATATTTCAAATACTGTAAGACTCTATTGTGGCCTCAAGAAGTTTTCCACATTCACGATGCCCTAGAATTAAAGCCATTTTGTTTTCCACCCAAACTTCACATTTCAAGGCAATGTACATTTTGAGAAATAAAGTTTTCATTAAAAAAGTCCTTAAATTTTGGTTTGGCTGGGATGTTTTATTTTATTGCGAAGAACATGTTTGGCTTTTTTCGACAAACAAAAAGCAAAGAGAATTCAGCTCCAGTACCACTCTGGAATCATAGAATTGCTACAGTATTAAATTTTGCTTTTAAACTTTTTAATCCCTCCAAATAGTATTTTTCTAAATGAAAATGAGACATCCCTCCCCCCCACAGATGTATAAAAGTGCATACAAATAGTTGCAATTTTCCTGTATGTTTTTCTAAGAAAAAAATCATTTCCCAATCATGTCTTCCAAGAATACAGCAACCTGAGACAGTAGAGCTACCAGGGAACCCTATGGAAGCAATGTAATTGGTTTATAAGTGCATGAATAAATACAGTTTACACAGATTTGAATGCAGATTGAAAGTGCAGAAAGAATGAAAATAATGTAAAAAGTAATTTAAGATACTATCTGATATATTTAAAACTGCTTTTTCTTCAGTTGTATGAACTAACTCGTGTGAATCAGGCTACACAGGGGTTGAAACAACTAAGATTGGGTTTGGCAGGAGTTAAAATAATGTTTAGACTTTAATCCTACATGTGCTTTATCTTCGCATGTGTGAGCAGCTCCAATGTAGTTGCCACATTTGTTCATATATGTAAAGCTTAGGTCCTACTAAAGTGCTGTTAGGAGCAGGGTGTAGAAGAGATGAAATACTATAACTTTAGTGAATGTTTGAGACTTTCAATATATACTGTAGAATTGACTCTTTTTCAGATAAGTTTATGGGTTGTTTTTCAGCCTTGAGAACCTTCTTCTATTTCTTCAAGCATATTGTCCCAGCCTATTCTAAGTATTTTTCTCAGGCTCAAAAAATGTCTGTGTCATTTTCATGTTCCTCTAAAGAAGAGCATTAGTGTGAGGTCAGTGTTTCTGAGCAAAATTGGATGAGATTCTAAGTAATAATTTAACTTATAAGTGAAATATTTCAAGATACTCATTTAACCAGATGAAAAGACATTTGTATAACATATGCTTTTTAATTTAATCAGGAAAAGCAATTCGTTCCAAGATGACTGAGAAGCATGGCTTTTGACAGTTATTTGGTAACTGCTTTCATTATGACAGGCTTATTTTCATTAATTCATTTTTGTTTAATGTTTTACATCCAAAAGAACTAGAAAAATTGTAGTGCTCTGCTTTTATGAGTTTAAATTTCAAGTTATCAAGACCTTAGCAAAAAAACCAGATGTTGTATCTGAGCCTTACTTTCCTGAATCAGTGAGATTGTTGTCCATCTGCAGCAAACTGAGCACAGGTATTGCTGGTGCTAGAATTTAGAAGAATAGGCTGTATGTCTCCCTTGAAGGAATGATGCAGAGAGATACTGCTATCAGATAGAAGAATAGAACTTCTTGTGTCACGGACATCTTCCTCCTCTGAGAATAAACCTATTTAGCTTGCAAAGTTTTCCAGTGGTTTAGTGAATGATCTATAAAGAGTTTACTTTGATATAATGTATGTCTTCAGCGAAATAGGAACTGTCAACTTACATTATCTGTGCAGCCTTTTAGCAGGCAAACTATATTTTTAAGGCTTAAAGCTTGATGGTAGCCACACTGAAGGCAGTGGGAGCCTTCGACTTTTCCTCTGTGGACTTCAGAGCAAAGCTGTGTCATACAGGGGTTGTGTACTCTGACTTATAGTTGAGTTGGGTGAAAGAGAGCTGGAAGAAATAACTTAGCTTGTGTGAACCGTAGTCACTTTTTTTTGTGTGTGATTTTTCTAGTGGAAATTGTGGATTCTGTGGAAATCTACCTCAATCTCCTTCGAACTATTTTTGACTTCAGTGCCATCAGAAATTTGCTGACTGGACCCAATCAGATTAAAATAAGGATTGATGCCATGAATGGAGGTATGAACCTAAGTGCTATTGGGACAGAATTGTAGGTACACTGAAATAACTTCCCAGTAAAAGTTGTATGCTGCAATGGTTTTTGAATAACAGTACAGCATATAATGTCAGACTTGGATGTAATAAAAGTTAAGGGTAATAAGAAGATTTGAACCTTATACTACCAACAAAGGCAGTCTTAGCAACGGGTTAGATCCCTTACAGAGGTTTATTTTACTTGGTAAATAAGTAAAGGCATATGTGTCCAATAAAAGTTTTCTTTGTGCAGTTGGAAGCAAGCAGGATGAGGTAATCTTGCCATGATAGGGTCATGAAGTATATTGCAGTGTCCAGTGACTGAGGAGGTTACAAGGCAGTCTCTACTAAGAGGAAATTCTAAATGGTATAAAACTAGTTAAGTCTGAATAAAGAAATTAAAGAGTTAGCTGAGACCTCTGTCTCACTAATGTTAAAAGTGAACAAGTTTCAGTGTCCTGTGGGCAAGTTCAAAATGTCACAGAAGACAACAAAGGGATCAATGGTGTGCTGATATTAAAAAGATAAAAGCTGTGTCACTTGGGGAAATACAGACCAGAATGAGATCTATTTTAGGCTACATTATGAAAATATAAATAAAGATTTCTTCAGGTAATGAGTTGAAGGATAGGAGTGTAAGTAACACTGTTCAACATTATCTTATGTAAAACAGATTCTATCAAACAAACCAGGTTTCATTCTTTAATGGGATTACAAAAACAGACCCATAAAAGGAGCTGGATAGACATAGAAAACTTCTATAAAGTGTTTTATCTAGTACAGTGCGATAGTCACTGTTCAGAATATCATTGTGAGTTCATGGTCAGTGTGAACACACAGTTCACTGTGGCCCAGGACTATAGTCTGCATCCAGTGAGTGTGAACACCCAGTTTTGCCAAGCTGTGTCAAAAGGGCTGATGGTATCCCTGAGCAATGAGGAAGGCACTGCCTCTTGTTATGTATCATACTGGAGAGAATGTAACTAAAGTGCCTTTATAAAGCTCTCATGTCCAGGTCTGTTACTGACTGTTCAGAATTTTCACGTGTTGTCAGAAAGATGCATAGTCTGTCTTAGGGTTAGAAAATCTGGTGCATCACAAACATTGTAAAGGACTGAGTTTGTTTTCTTTATTTACAAGGTGATAGAGAACTGGCTTTATGACCTGGCTTTTTGATGGAGAGATATCTGTACTATAATTTAAA
Source organism: Oriolus oriolus (assembly GCA_013400235.1). Classification (NCBI taxonomy): domain Eukaryota; kingdom Metazoa; phylum Chordata; class Aves; order Passeriformes; family Corvidae; genus Oriolus; species Oriolus oriolus. The sequence continues at coordinate 22,020 of VXBT01012411.1, read as the reverse complement.
GTACATGTAGATTAAGTGTATACACGAATACTTCTTTGTACAACAAAGAAGGTAGTTTCTTGGGGCTTTTTTTCTGCAGAAAAAATATTTTTCAGTCTTTCCTTCTGAAAGTTGCTAGAAGGAATCAATACAGAGAGGAGTCCAAGCAAATTCGGATTGAAATGTTGCTCACATGTTTATGTGAAACAGTGAATAACCATTGGAGCAATCTATCAAAAATAATTGGGGTTTGCCCTTCTCTTGATGGCATCTGATCAAAAGACTTTCTGGATGAGACACATTAGCCAAGTGAGCCACTAGCCACAGTACAGTGACATTACAAAGGACCACATGTATATGTTGACAGACTGTCTTCTGAAATTTATTTTAGCTCTGCACCTCTGGGATATATTTTTATGCCTGTACACGTTGGTAGCTTAACACTGGCAGAAAAAAGAGTAATTTGACAGGAGTCCACTTTAGGAAAGAACCTGAATCATGGTATATTTTACAGAGTTAACATCTACGCTTTCATTAATTTCTGTCACGTAGTTTTACCTCAGGTCACAGCTGCTCCAGTTAGCAAGATTTGGGAGTAAGGTAGGAGAAAGAGCAGTCACTCATGCATTTTTTACCTCTGAGTGACCTATTCACGTTTGCGTCAGGGATGCAGAGTGCTCAGGTAGTGACTGTTTAGTCACCAAATGCATGTAATAATTATGGTATATAGCAGCATGGGGTCTTTGCTGGTCATATCTTTAACAAAATAAAGAAGTATTTTGGAGTTAGTTTTGAGAAAGTTTTGGTTTATTCTCTGCATAGTGACAACTAAAATGTAGTAAAATTCTTTGGTGCACAAATCTATTGCAATTTTCACATGAACTGGAATGTTAAGGTAGGTGTATTTCCTGTTTGAATTCCCTTACTGTTTATTTTCCTTGCTATTATGTGCTATTTAGACACATGGAATAGTGTTGTGTTTTTATTCTGGTGAGAAAAATAACACACTCCTTCATGTGTATGATAATTTCTTTACTTAATAATGGGTAGAAAAACCCTGTGTCTTTCACCATTCATTACTTTTCCACTTCCAGTAGTAGGGAACTGTGATTTTCGTATGGAATTGATTATTTTCATAGTGATTAATTATTTACTATGAGGACAATCACATACTCCTCTGAAATAATAGTTTGGAGTTTGTTGCAAGGACAGATGTATAGAATTGCTGAAAGTATGTTTTGTATCAAATGTCCACAGTACTGTGAAAAATTTGAATGTCAAACATACGGTTTTGTGATTGCATGGCAGATTTCTGTTTTCACAGTTATGGGACCCTATGTGAGAAGAATCTTGTGTGATGAGTTGGGAGCTCCTGCAAATTCTGCCATAAACTGTATTCCTCTGGAGGATTTTGGTGGACAGCCTCCTGATCCAAATTTAACATATGCAACTGCCTTGCTGGAGGCTATGAAAGGTGGAGAGTATGGATTTGGAGCTGCTTTTGATGCTGATGGAGTAAGTATTTAGATCTGTCTTGAGGTTCCACCATAGTTGTTGTTTTCTCTGGGGTCAGATGTGAGACATGTAAGTGTAATTTATTTGCTTTTCAGTAACCCGTTGAAGCTGAAAGTGGTATTACTTTCAGGTACAGATGGTAACATTTGCAACCCATAAATCAGACACATATGTTGTAATTTGTCTCTGCAGATGACTGCAAATCAAGCAGGATTTGAAAGCAGAATGAGAATTATTTAAATAACAGGCTGGTTTTGTGTTGTGCTGGGGTAACACTGTTTTCCCTGGTTAGGAACAGACCAGCATATAGATAATACAGGCTTGTCAAAGCAAACAGTAACAATGTTAAGTCCTTTTTGGTTAGCATCATAAATTAAGACCTTTTTAGCTAAACAAAGCAGTGAATCGTAATCTCTATTTATTTTAATTTTTTAATGTCATATTATCAACATTATAAAAAGCAATGTATTACAGAAGCAGCTTTCTCCCCTGACATGGTGGGAGAAGAATGAAAAGGTTCTGAAAAACAAAAGCTGTTTTCTGTTCTCAGTAAACACAAAACACTCTCCTACTCCCATAAAGTGTGTGTCATTGGCAAAAAGATTCTCTTACACACGCATTCCCTTGGCAGAAACAGAGCTACTGAAGTGACATGTAGGAGGCAGAAGCTAGAAACTGATCTGGAGCTTCAATTTGCAAGGCGGGAGGGAGTGATGCTGTGATAGTGAGATTATAAACCTGCCAGAATGATGCCAGTAAATTTTTCTGCCCAAAGAGGGATGTGAGTAACCCAAAGCCTGTCTTACCCAAAGCCTGTCTTACCCAAAGCCTGTCTTTTTTTTTCTCTGCCTCCAGTGAATCTAGGAAAATAAATCATGTGTCCTCAATACATGGAATTTAGGAAGCTATTTTAAATTTCTTTTCTCCTGCAGGACCGCTACATGATCCTTGGCCAAAATGGTTTCTTTGTTAATGCATCAGATTCACTGGCTATAATTGCTGCCAATCTGTCTTGCATTCCATACTTCTGTCAGATGGGTGTCCGAGGATTTGGCAGAAGCATGCCTACCAGCACAGCTCTGGACAAGTAAGATGAAGTATTTATTTGTATCACCTTGGTCATTACATTAGTTATCTCTACTTTTTATTACATAGCAATTCCAAAATTGTGAAGTCTTTTGATAAGAGCTTCTCATTTTCACAATCTTTATATGCTTTATTTTTTAAACTGGTTTTGATGAGATTTTGATTTTACCTAGACTAATTTATCCCATATTTACTTGCATTAAAAGAATTTAATTCAATCTGGAAAAGAAATAAATCGGTAAATCTAATGTACAGATATTTGATGGTATTTTTCCAAAAAACTTTATTATTTTTATTAGTAAATAATGGTTTACAGCCTAATCTGGCAGTCCTTTTTGTGAAAGTCATGGAAGTTTAAAACAGATAAAGTAATAATTCAGAACTAACCAAGTATTCAAAAAATGAAAACCCTACTCTTATTACAAACTCATGAAATATATAATCTGTTATGATATAAAATGTCCTATAAGAGACTGCAGGCAGTCAACAAATCCATTCCCAGTTTCAAGACAGATAAAAAGTATATCTAAGACTATTTCTGGTAAATCCAATCTGCTCTTTAAATATTTGCTGGATGAGCATCTTGTGTTAGCAGCTGAATTTTGAACAAGTCTCATCCAGGCCTAAATTTTCTGTAAATATCAAGATAAGATGATTAGATATTATTGCCTTAATGTACTCTGTGTGGAAAAAGTGTTGGCTAAATCAGTTGTGTCTCAGTGTTCGTCTGGCTGCATTGCTTTACTAGGACGAGAGTGATCTGCTGCTCCCCTTAAATGTGTCTAATCAGGGAGCAGTAATTTTAAAGTGAAATGTAGGTTGTGTGAAAAGGTTGATTGCTCTATCTACGGTTTGCCTATTCAGGAAGTTTTGAAACGTTACTAAATTCAGAGCTTGCAGCTTCCTCTAATGCTTGACAGAGTCTTTGGGAATATATTCCTTATTTGTGGGTAGATAGTCTAGTTTAAGGAAATACTGTTTGGTCAGTGTTTGATGTATTTTGTTTATTCAGTTCAGCAGTCCAAAAATCTCATTATCATTACACTGAAATATGATAAAAAATAAGTAGAGTTCATTTTGTACATAAACACCATATTCCTGTAAGAACTGAAGAAACAGTGACATTTAAATATATTTGTCTGTCTTCTTTTCATAAAGTTTGATAAATATGTCAGAAAGCATGAACTCAAGTCCCCTTCAATAACACTGTGACTGTTTGAATTACATTCTTTGCAATGTTTACTTGACCTTCTGGTGCAAAGATCATCTCATGGTGATTACTGCCTTATTTAGTTTTGTGGAGCTAAGCCTGATTATTAAATAAAACTGAGCAACTGATAATGATGGAAGGATGTAAATATTTTCCCTTCCATTCCTACAAATATTTATGGTTATGAAGTTTTCAGTCTGTATCCAGGGCAGTTGATTTATTTATTTTTTATTTCGTTTTGTGGTTCTCCTTGTTTTCTTGAAGACTTACATGTTATATGTTGTCATGTAGTTGAGTGTAGATGATGCAGTTTTCACAAAGATCATCTAGTTCCAACCCTGCTGCCATGGGCAGGGACACCCTCCGCTAATTGTGCAGCTCAGGCACTGAAGACTGCTGAAGACTGAGACTGACACTGAGTTCCTCAGCCTTCTTCATGTCCTGCGTAACCAGGTCTCCTGTTTCTTTCTGGAGAGAGTCCACATTTTTCCTAGTCTTGCTTTTATCACCAGTGTTCCTAGAGAAACTATTCTTGTTGCTTTTGACATCCCTGGCCAGATTTAATTCTATCAGGGCTTTAGCTTTCCTAGCCTTATCCCCACCTACTCGGACAGTTCATCTGTATTCCTCACAGGCTACCTGTCCCTGCTTCTGCCCTTTGTAAGCTTTCTTCTTGTGTTTAAGTTTGTCCAGGAACAACTTGTTCATTCACACAGGCTTCCTGGTGTTTTTGCATGACTTCCTCTTTGTTGGAATGCATCTCTGTCTAGCTTGGAGGGAGGTGATCCTTGAACGTTACCCAGCTTTCTTGGGCCCTTCCTTCCTTATCCCATGGCGGTCTATTGAGCAGATCCTTAAAGAGGCCAAAGCCTGCTGTCCTGAAGTCCAAGGTAGTGAGCTTGCCGCATGCTCTCCTCGCAGCCCTGAGGATCTTGCATTCCACCATTTCATGGTCACTGCCCTTCACATTCCCCACCAGCCCCTCCCTGTGGTGAGATCAAGGTTCAGCTTAGGATGTCTCCTTGTTAGCTCCTCTATCACTTGGAGAAGAGAATTTTCATCCATGCACTCCAAGAACTTCCTGGGCTGCTAGTGCCCTGCTGTGTTGTCCCTTCAGCAGATACCATGATGACTGAAAGCCCCCATGAACACCAGGGCTTATGAATGTGAGGCTTCTCCTACCTGTTTGTAGAGAGCTTTATCCATTTGGTCTTCCTGGTGACCTCTGGCAGACCCTCACTGTAATGTCTCCTGTCCCTGCTTCCCTTTAATCCTGACCCATAAGTTCTCCGTAGCTCCTTATCTCTCCCTGGGTGGGTGTATATGGGCTGTCTGCATGGGTTGGAACACAGAAGTATCATAGACACCTTCCTTGGAGGTTCACTGCATGAGTTACTGAGCCTTCAGGTATTCCGGAATTCCCAGGGAAGCCCACTATAAGAAACTGATGAATTTCAGGAAAGATAGTTGTCTATAAGATACGTTTTTCAGTAAAACTGTAGAATATCATTGTCTGAAATCCATTCTATTGCTTGAAGGAGAGGCTGATGGAGACGCTGATTCTCAGTATAGGTTTCATGTTGAATTGAATTCCAGTTTCATGTGTCTGTAAACATAAGGAAAAGTTCCACAAGTGTCAAGGACATCTTACAGTGGGACAGTGGTGTAAAAGAATATGCATAAGGCCTTCATGATTCCTGTAATCTACACTGTTTGCATAATTTTCCAAAACTCTTTGGCTTTTGTGTTCTTTGCAAATACTAAATATTTAGACCAGTGTGGGCTCTTCACCACCTGTATTTTCTGTAAGAAAATATCCACTTGCTCTAACACTATTCTCTCCATGGGCTGCAGGGAGGTGCAGCACCTGGAACATCTTTTCCTTTGCTTGTCTCCTCTCTCCTTCCTCGATGTTCCCCAGCATTTCTTCCTCAGTCTCCACTTCTGGATGGCTTTTTGCCCTCTAAAAATGTGTTTTCCCAGAAGGGGCAGCAGGTTGGCTGCTAGGCTCATCTGTGCCCATCTGGATGTGTTGGAGCTGACTGGAACTGACTGTCTGGCATGAGGCAGCCCAGGCCTCTTCTCACTGAGGCCACCCCTGCAGCCCCCCACTAACAAACCCTGCCATGTACACCCAGTACAGTATCTAAACCAAATCTCTTAAATGGTTAAGTATTTATCTCATGTCTGTCATTCATTCAAATTACTATTTATTCCATATGAGGTAGTACATGCATAGCAGATCTTAATAAATTCAGAGATAAGGTGATAAGCTTTGTTCGTATTCATAGCAGTCTACATCCATGGGTTTCTTAGACATGTCCAACTTATTGTGGTAGACCTAATCTTAAATTTGACAGCTTGAGTTAGTTATAATTTGGCCATTAATGCATGTTTAGTAGCATCCAGTTCCATGGAAATACTTGTTTAAAAGTACTTTGAAAAGTGTATTTTGTTAGCAATAAATAAAGGAAAAGGACTTTCAGGCCATCTGTTACCTGCATCATGTAATCGTGTGGACGAGAATAAGAAAACATCTGATTAACAAGGGAGGGAAAGCATATTTAATAAACAGAGTACTTAAAAAATTCTGCTGTGCTGTTGAGTGCTGATATTTCTCATTTTCTATATTTTGTTCTAATTCTGGGAACAGAGAAACTGTATTAAAATAAAGAGGATTGAAAAGGACGCAACAGCATTTATAATAGTAGGTGCAGTAGAATGTACCTAGAATACAGAATAGAATGCAGAAATAGTACCTAGGAAATGAAAAGAAACTTGTGTTTTACTTATTAGTCTTCCTGAAGGAGTTAGGAAATGCTAACTTTAAGCACATCTAACTAGGATTTAATAATACGGTCAGTACTCCATGGGAAACTAAAACAATTGGAAATTCTTTCCCAATAGATATTAATAGAGTAAGGAAACAGAGATAATGGTGGTTAAAAGTATCTTGTATGTGAACATCCCTTCGTGTTTTTTGCTTGAGAGAAAGCTGAATTCTGCTAGAAGTACTTTTGTATTTGATGATGTCATCACAGTGTCTGTGGGATAACAGTTCTTTGGTCACGAGAGCCCCACTATTATCTGAATGGTGTAATTTGATTTGTGTGTTCAAAATTAATGGTACTGTAGTGTACTCAGCTGGCTCTTTGGCCTGCTTCTGAACCTTGATAATAAGAGTGGCTCTCCTGTGGGGGAGCTGGATCAATTCCTGTCCATTTGGCTACTATCTTCTGGGTCGTGGAGGTCTTCCCTGAAGTCTATGCTAGACACCAAATGAAAACTACCTCTTTGTACAGTGTGTCCATATTGTGTGGCCACAGTTTAGCCTAAATAATGAAACTGGAGCTTTTCCTTAACTGTATTAAAGGAAAAAAATTATGCACAGTAGTTTAAAGAAAAGGTTGAGAAAATCTGTTCCTTTTCAACTTGTTTGCATGATGTATTGCTTAAGGGTTTTTCAAAGGGCGTTACTAAACTTGAAGGAAGCAATAATATAAAGGACTCTAAACGTTGCTTAGGAATATGGCATTAACAAATGGAGCAGTGAATTACAAGAGAATTCCCTTGAAATATTTAAGTAGTGTTGCATGTGTTTGCTTGAAGAGACTGCTGGAATATACTAGTATGTACTGTAGGGAGAGGATAACACTTGACAGGAAACATCTGCTTTAATATGCTTCAATATCAACAGGATTGTGGCAGTACGTCTCCAGACTTCAATTCTCTGGCAATATGTACCCTAAGGCTGGTGTTCTCTTTGTTTTGGGGTATGTGAACCTGTGTTCCCTGTTCAAAAAACTATTCTTGTTTCATATCCTTGTATTCTGACTTATCTGATGCCTGCATAACAGAAAAGGAAATGAAATACTGAGATGTTAGCTAACAGTGTACAAAATGAGAATCAACAAGGGTGAGTAAAAATTGTTTCTGTAGGAAATACGAAGCTGAGTGTACAAAATACCAGTCAAGATGGTGCTGGAGAAAAGGGTTTCTGGGAGAATACTGCTGTGACTAGCATCATCTGATAGGCTGTTTCTACAGCAAGGTTATTTCAACAGCATGTATGTGCTTACACTTAGCCTGGGCAAAGCTAAGCACCTTACTGTTCTACACCCTGCCACTTTACGTCTGGGAGCCTGTCTCTTAATGCAACTTAGACATATCAGTGTTCTGTCTGCTGATTGTTTTATTGGCTGGTCATCTAGAGACAGCTTTTAAGGGGGGCTGAAGTGACAATTAGTATTCTGACTTGTTTAATGTTCTGATGTGGTGAAGGGCAGAGATGCTATGGGCTCTAACCAGTCTGTCTTGGGTGCGGGAAGGAGGCTGGCCCTGGCAGGGAGAAACATTGTGGTTTAGAGTGTGGTGCATTTTGTCTGAAGCACACCAAGAAGCTTTGCTAAGGTCATAGAAACATTGAGGTTGGAAAAGACCCTTAAGATCATGAAGTCTAACACTTCTCTCAGCCTGCCTTCCTTCCTTCCTTCCTTCCTTCCTTCCTTCCTTCCTTCCTTCCTGCCTTCCTGCCTGCCTGCCTGCCTTCCTGCCTGCCTTCCCACCTGCCTGCCTTCCCGCCTTCCCCTCCCTCCCTTACAGCTTTTATTTCTTCTCTTCTTTTGCTAAACACTTCCTTTTATTTTTGTCTGTCTTGTTCTCTTTCTTACCTTCCATATTCCCATGTTCTTCCCCTACTCTTCCCACTTCCTTCCCATTCAGTGTCTCCTCTTTTTCTTCAAATATATACCTCCGCCATGGAGAACAGGACACCACATTCCACTTGTGCCTTTGTCATTATTTACCTGAATTCTTAAGATACAAATCCTGTGTGGATTTGTGTGTGTCTTTTCTTGTACATTTCTTCTGTGTTGTTGATCATCTGAAAAAGTGTGTGCTAGAAGCAGGGTAGGCACTCTGTGTTTCTTTTTCTGTACATGAACATCCTTTACTGTCAAGATTAAGGGCTTTTTTCAATATAAAGGCTTCTCCAAGCCATAAATACATCTTTCTACGTGGTTGATACTGTATTCACTCTGTGACTGTGATTTTGTTCAAGTTATGCCAGCCGTGACCTTACTCTTTTTATCTTTCTTCAGCAGGATAATGCAGTCTCACTCGCTCTTATCTGAAATAGGCTCACTGTGATTTTTTTAAGACACCTCTGTCAAACTGAGTCCGTGTCACATACAAGCAGTTTTTAAATTAGATAGAGGAGAAGGACGATTTGTGTTTGGAATGCTGCAGAAGGACAACTGCATAAAACCTTCATGAATGTAATTTAACATGTTTGAAACATAATATAAAGTTGTGGAGCACTGTGATGGGAAAGATATTCAGGATTTGTTACTTTTTAAATAACATTGCAATATTAAAAGTATCTGTATGTCTTCTGTAAACTTGTATATTTATGAAGAAATGGTAGTTTTTCTGTATCAGCTTTCAGATATATTCTACAGCTAAATGTTTTATTTACACAGATATGATATGTTTGAGAAGCCTTGTGGAGGAAAAACCAACTGTCATTGCAAGGCCTTAATGTTCCTTCTTTAGCTGTGCCTCTTAGTTTTATTTCCACAATGTGCTTGTAATCTAGCTGCTATCCTTTTGTCCCTGAATGTTTTTTAAGCAGTGGAGGCGATTTATCATTGCAGACATTTTCAGAGATATCCATAGGGAGTTGTCTTGGTCTTTATGTTTTCTTTGATGCTGGATTTGGTATGCTGTAGTATAGTGTGGCATATTTGACTGTTGCAAACCCACCATATGCTTGACTATCCAGTGCTTCATTATCCTAGCCTGCACTGGTGAAAACATGCTGTAGTCATAACAGGATATAGATTTTTTATGTGTATGGGGTAAATGTTTATTCTTAACACTTTACAGGACAACAGCAGCTGGATACTCTAAACACTTTTTAAGTGAAAGGTCAGAATGACCATACATCAATGTATTGCATACTGTTGACATTTACAGGAGAGAATTAATCTTGTGTTCTTCAGTGGTTGCTTGTGAAGAAGAGGACAGAAAACATGTTGGTGTCCTGTCCTGTGAAATATCAGTAGAATATTGATATTTCAAGCATACCTTAGTATCTGTGTTTTCTTTTATGGATGAATGGCAAGAGAGGCTAAGCAGTCCCATGGCTTGCCTTCTTTTACTTGGCACACAGCTTAGCTTTTAGAGATGGTTTCCCTAGCCTGTTGTGGGCCTGAAGGCCCTGCTGAGAATGGCAGGCTGCAGAGCAGCCTTATGGGATACCCAGCTCTCACCCTTCTACAAAGATAGTTGGATTCTGGCGTGTGCATGGAGTGGACTGTGGTAGCTGCTTAGCTTAAAATGAGCAGGTTCATTGGTTGTGCAATGTGAAGCTTGCAGGGCTGAGTACATAAAGGTGTATTGGAAGCTTTCTTTGTGTAAGAAGAAAAGATGAGTTGAAAACTGTGCAGTGCTCTGTTTCCAGCTTAATCTTTGGCTGAGAAAGAGATCGGCTTGTCAGCCACAGTTAGAGAGAGCAAGATTTGGTGCTTGGTGAGAAATAAATATGTTTTGTAACCTTGACTGATTCCTGTTTAGAAGTATGCGTATTTGTAGTTGTCACAAACAAGCAGACTTTTATCTAGGCTTCACATGCTGTATCTGCAAAACTACCTGAGAAAAGGAAACATTTTGCAAAATGCCTGGAGCTGGCCTTGCACTGTGCAATAGATTGATGTTGGGTAACAGAAAGTCACAGATTTCTTAGTGCTGCATCTGTCTTACATCTCAAAAAGTATACGGCTATGAATAAACAGCAGGAATTCCTACAAATGTCCTGGTAAAAAGTCCAAAAGTGTTTTAATTAAAACAATCTGAGGAATTTTGCAGCAAGTCAGTTACAGAAGACTTTGTGACTACTTAAAGTTTAAAGGCCCCTTTTCTTTCTGGGTCTTATGCAGTCTTACTATGTGCTTCAACTTAGAAAGGCTCCCTTGTGGATCAGCATGTCTGAACATGTTTTGCCCTTGCTGGACAGCACAGCTGGTATCAACCCAAGGGCAGCCTCTCCCATCAAAGGATTTTTTGTCAATGGTGACCTTCATGAAGAATGCTTCCTACTGATTTAAAAGAAAACTTCTCTGGCACCAAATTTCAAAACAGTGTGTTTAAAATTCTACTTCTAATGTATATTAAAGTAAACTCTTCTTAGGTTGTTTGCAAATTAAGAGGATGGTAAATTGTTCTTTACATTCTGTGTGTTTTGAAGAAGATCACTACAAGACTGTGAGAGAGCCAGGGTGCTTAAAATTATTTGAAGAAGTTTGAGAGTCCTGTTAGACTAGATCTTACTTTAAGTAATAATCACTTGAATTGTCATGTTAATTTTGAAGAAGAAACATTGTTTCATGTTTCCTTTTGTGGGGAAATGAAAATGGCCTAAAATCTTTTCAAACTCAGTGATTCTTTGATTCTGTAGTAACAGTCTATATCTATGGCATATTATACTTCCTTCTTCTTTCTGTGTTTTTTCTATGAACACTATCATATAGTTGTGAAACTGCTTTCTTCTTTTCCCTTCCCAGGCAAGTCCTATAGCGAAGAGAGCACTTACTCATTTTCAGTCTCTAAAATCTACAGAACAGTTTGCAAGAGAGAGGAAGGACAGCTAGTGTAAAACCAGGCAATCCAAATCTAAATGGCATCATTAGGGAGCTACTAGAATAAATCACGTCTAATCAGCCTGATTGCCTGGGCTGATTGAATGATGGAATCTGTTGATGGGGTTAAGATAGCAGATGTCATTTACTGCCATTTTAACAAGGCTTTTGAAACTGTCCCACATTATTCTTGTATCCAACTCAGGACTTAATGATTTGGATGGCTGGACAACTAGGTAGCTAGAAGTCTGGTTTGATGCTCAGACTCACAGGCAATTGGTTAATGAACCGGTAAAAAGTGGGGTACTGAGGGGTCTGTTCTGTGACCTGTCCTGTTTAATGTCTTTGTTGGTGGGGAAGATGGAGGACACTCAAACCAAGTTTGTAGATGACACCAAATTGTGTGTGTGGTACCTGTTGATATGCTGGAGAGCAGAGCCACCCAGTCATAGAATCATCAAGGTTAGAAAAGACCTAGAAGATTATCCAGTCCAGCTGCCCACCTGGCACTGCCACTGCCACCCCTAAACCACTAAATCCATCACCAGATCCAGACAGCTCTTGAACATATCCAGGGATAGTGACTGCACCACCTCCATGGGGAATGTATTTCAGTGCCTGACCACTCTAACAGTGAAAAAAATTTTTTTCTAGTATCTAATCTGAATATCCCGTATCTTAGCTTAAGGCCATTTCCTTTGTCCTGTCATGGCAGAAGAGATCGACTCCCACCAAATAACAACCTCCTTGCAGAGAAGTTGTAGAGAGTGATTAGGTCTCCCCTGAGCCTCCTCTTTTATAGACGAAACAAACCCAGATCCCTCAAGACAGTCCTTATATGACATGTTTACTAGATCCTTCATGAACCTTGTTGTCCTTCTCCGGACATGTTCCAGAACCTCAAAGTCCTTTTTGAGGTGAGTGGCCCGAAAATTAACATAGTACTCGAGGTGCAGCCTCACCAGTGAGGAGCACAGGAGAATGGTCTCTGCTCTGGTCCTGCTGGCCACACTGTTCTTGATGCACTCAGGGGAACCTGGACAGCTGACAGAAATGGACGACTAAGACTTACTGAAATTCAGCAAGGACAAACCACAAATCCTGCCTTCAGAGAGGCAGAGCCCTACAGTGATGCAGGCTGCAGCAGAGGATCTGAGGAGCAGCTCTGCAGACATAGCCCAGCATCCTGGGAGACAGTTGTCTGACCAGTTGTGTGCTCTGGAATCAGAAGAGGACGGTGATATCCTGGGCTGTATGAATAAGAACATGATGCAGAGAGTGGGGGAAATGATTATTCTCTGCTTACCATGTGTGAAATGACTCCCAGATACTTGTGTTTGATTTGGGATCCCCACTATAGGAAAAACATCGGTAAACTGGAGTGAGTTCAGCATAGGATCACCAACACAGATGGGGGCTGGAGCACAGGCCCTAAGGAGGAGAGGCTGGGGAACTGGGTTTGTTCCACCTGGAGAAGGAAGGCTTCTCTGGTGGGACCTAACAGCAGCTGCTTCCACCTACAGAGTGGCTGTTCAGAAGCTGGAGTCAGGCACTTCACAGCTGTGCATGGTGGGAGGACAAGAGGCAAAGAAATTTGAAAGAAGGAAGTTCACTGTCCAGGATGTTGGGCTAGAGACCTTCCATGGTCACTTCCAGTCTAAGTTATAATACTGTGTCCCTACGAAGAGACCTTTGCTGAAAGTCCTTACACCAGCAAGGTTGTTGAGCCTGCCTGCACCTTTGCACTCTTGTAGTTACTGTATAGCAGCAAGGTGATTTACAGAAAACCTTCATGTTGCCTTATATTATTTATTTTAAAATTTTCTTCAAAACCAATAAATTGCCTATCTGGAGAAACTGCACTGTTTCTTTCCTGATCATTTTCTGAGCTGTCCTTCTGACTCTGCATGAGAGGATGGAAGTAGTATTATAGTAGTTGGGAGGTGAAGAAGCAACTGTGGAGGCAACCAGTGACTTCTGATACATACCTAAAGCCATTCTTTCTGTTATTCAGATAATTCAGAGTACTGATAGCACAATTTGAATCACTGTCAATGAAGTTTTGTAACACATGTAGTGGTTATATTCACATCTGGTGTGCATCTTCGTCAGTGAGCATAGGCACAGTGAACTAGCTGACCTCACTGTAGTAAGCCTGGAAAGGCTAATGAATATGAAACGTGTACTCCTGTGTTAGTGGAGGGTATATTCCCCGTGCTTAGTTCATTGGATTACTGCATTTCCTGAAAGAGACCACGGGTCTTGCCAGTCTTTAGTTACGACATTACTGAGGTTCACTAAGTATCTGCAGAACAACAAAAGGAGAATACCTCTTTATTATACCTTATAATTTATCGTGTCACTTTTCTTTTCCAGTATAATAAAATCTTCCTGACAGTTTCTGTAGAATTGGAGAACTTACAAAGCATTCCTTCCTTGCCTTCATAGGCCTTTGTATTGCTGAAGAACCCATGGGTTCCGTATGCAGCAGTGACTGTGCCAGACTTGAGACTAGAATAGAAAAGGTCCCTGTTTAAGGGTGGGGAGTTGAGAAGGCTTTAAGTATTCTTTTTTCCCTGTTCATGCTTTGAGATTTTTTTGTTTTTCTATAGTACGTATTCATTACAGACCCGTCTGATATTTCAGTGTTGCACTAAATACGAAGTTTTTACCAAATCCTTAATGAGGCAAGGTCCACTACTAGAATTCATCTGTGTCATTTTATGCTTGGGTGTGTCCTATATTGTTAGGTAAGTTTCATTTTCCAGGGACCAGCTTGCTTTAATCAGCCTTTTTGTTTGATTCTGTTATTTCCATGCACTAAGAAGATTGGTCTCCTGCATTATTCAGGAAACCAGCAACAAGTCAGGCTGTTAACACAGCATACTACAGCATAGCAATGACAGCTGTTTTTCTGTATGTATATTCAGAAAACCCTGCCTTTGCTTGCAGAGCTTAGCTCGTCACAGGCCATGGTGTTGGGAATGGGGCAGAGACAGTCTATCTAATACTAAGTCAGTTGCTGTCGTAAAAGAAATGGACAGTGTTTTTTCCAGAACAAGGCATAATCTTCCTGCTGCTGAGCCATGGCAGAATTTGGAGGCTAAAATAAACTTGGAATCGTTAAAGGAATTACATTTGTTGTGTAAAAATTCACTAAATGCTAGAAGTCACCATATCTGATCACTATGCATTCTCTTTGTCCTACTGATGAGGAGTTAACTTACTCAATAGGCGTATGAATGCTGAAATAATAATGAAAAGTAGTTCTTTTATCTCAGCCAGGAAGGGCATGAATAACCCTGGGGATTACTGCAATACATCTGGAGAGCATGGCCACATGCTTTCCAGCTGTTGGACTTTTCTTCATTACTACTGTGAATTCTGCAATCAGACCTCATTCTCTGTGGATATACAGAACATATGTGTGCAGTTTGTCACTGAAACAGGATTTCCAGGGAAGTGGTTGCAGCACCAAGTCTGTCAGAGTTCAAGGAGCATCTGGACAATGATCTCAGTCATACCGTTAATTGTTAGGTCATCATGCGTGGAGCAGGGAGTTGGACTTGGTGATCCTTATGGGTCCCTTCCAAATTGAGATATTTTACGATTCTAATTTCACCTCACAAGGACTCTGAGCACTATGCCAGCTGGTTTTATTACATGAAAGACAGAATTCTGTTGGGGTATGTTGCTGCCAAAGCACATCTCTCTCTCATTATACTCACAGAAATGTATGTGTTTGCTAGCTGTCTGCAGCAAAGCAGCTTTTGTCTCTTGCTTTATCCTTACTTCTAGCCCAGCCATAGCTGAATACTGTATATGTCAACAGCTGTTTCTAATCATTCTATTAGAGCTTGTGTGAAAAGGACAATGAGGTTTTCATAAGGCATGGAGTCACAGGCACTCTGTCCTGAAGGTTATACTTCCTGTGGGAGTTGACTCTTGAAACATTTACAAAAGAGGGTGCGAAGTTGTGCATTTTGGATCTGAATCTCAAACTGATGACTAAAGCAACATGAGACAGCATTTGGTGTGGAACATCATGATGAGTACACCTGTTAACATCCCACACACTGAGGAAAACAACCCCATAATAAGAAAGTTACACAGACTGCATCTTGTGCAAAGCTTTCCAGTACATTTGTAACCAAGAGAAACTGTTGGAAACAACATTAGTTGCTGTAATATATTTTGTTAGAAGTTACCAGACTTGTAGGTTTGGGTTTATGGAAAAGTACACTTCAAAGGCAATTATGACGTTTTCACAAACTTGGCTGTTATACATGGAGGGCTGTGCTATTTATGTTAAAGAGATATTTTGCCCCTATATATTGTCTGTGACTGTCATGCATAAATACTTTTTTATCCTAACTGCTTTGACCAGGAACCCAGTGAGAATTTTTGTGTTTTCATCACTTTTATCAATTGTATCACTCATTTGAGTTTATGAGAAGTACGGGCTTTGTTGTTGAAGAAACTTACTGTGGTTTTGCTGTCCAAGTAGCATTTATTACTGCTAAAGCAACACATGAGGTTGCCAAAATACTGCAGTGTGAACTAAGCCATAGTCTGTAAATTTCCTTAAAAGATTGCTCTTTTTTGTTTATTTCATTTGGCACTATGGATCTGAGGAGTGGTATGTGTAGTTATGGATGGTTTGACTGGCTTGCAGAATCTTTCTGTAATTCCACAGAGGAATAATATAGAGATAACAAATGTCTCCATACACTTACTGCTGAGTTGTATTAGGAAATTAGCTTTGTCATAGATTTATTTGTGAATTGTAGAATTAAGTGTTTGTAGCAGGTGCTCCTGACTGGCTGATCACTCAGTGCTGGAGTAGTCTGCTGGGTTGTTTTATCTCTGCAATCATCCAGTGTCATAATTTTCTCAGTATCTTTCCTCCCAAGTGCAGACTGATTTCTTAGAGAAGATGGAACAGGATGGGACCATAAGGATAGCTCCTTTGTGGGCCAGTCAGCATTGGTTGTACCAGCCCTTGTGCTGTGGTCCACACCATCTCTGAGGTCTTGAGTCTTCCAGAACCAAGAGCTAATTCTACACCCCTCCTAGTTAACAGAATATTGAGTAGATTGCTCTTCAAAAACACAAGAAATTGTTGTCTAAAATCAAATTAATGTGGTCTCAGGAACGTGGCTGTGAGCTTTTAGATCTCTGAGAGTACTTTCCCTTGTTCAAATGAATCAACTCCCTGTCAGGTACTACTAAAGGTCTGTTTGCTTCTTTTTGTCAAATCTCTGCACAAATATGGTTTCTTTTTCTCCTCCATCATTTACAAATGCTTAAGATGCTTGATTCATTCTTGGTTTTGCCAGTTTCTGGATTTTACTGACATTGTTACCAGTCTGTGAGCTGTGTGCTTCTTGTCCATTTTCAATCTGACTTTACTTCTCTGCAGAAATTGTCTTTGTGGTGGGTGCCACTCAGCCAGCATAGTTAGAGAGCTAATTAAGGTTATTGTAGCTCTCTGAAATGATGTATTACTAGGCTGTCCTGCTGAGTTTACCATAATGATACCACACTGCAGCTTAAACTAACCCATCAGACCCTTCCATTTCTATCCTTACAAGCCACCATTAAAAGTGGGATGTATCGAGGCCAACATGTCATATTTTTCAGAGAACTTTGTTATTTTTTATCAGATCAGTCAATTCTTTGTTCCACTGGAAAGAGTTGTGGAAAGCCTGGCAGTATCTTTTATAGAAATTCTTCAAATGAATCATTCAGCACATTAAAATTTGTTAGTAATGAATGGATGAGAGTCTTGGCAATGCTTTATCATGTCTAAGAGTATTTCCATACCTGAGACAAAACGGGCAAGGAGTTTACTGTGTTTCCACTGTGTGTGTTACTTATGCCTCGGAGCTGTTTTACGTGCTCCTTATTTAATTACCTATCTTTACATCTTTTAAATGTTACCCTGTGACTTGTGAGAGTGCTGGAAAGCCATCCCAAGTGAGTGGAATCCATATGGGCAGAGTCTCAGTGAAGGAAATTAATTTCTTAACATTCAGTAGCTGTTTATTCTAGAAGGTTTTCTTTCCTCGTGTGGATCTGACAAAATGGCCTTCCTCCTGTAAACTTTGAAGTCCATCTCAATTAACTTAGCAGTGATGACTGATACTTGGTCAAGCTAATTGGTTTGATGGACTTTAGGTGCAATGTTAGAGTTTTTCCTCTAGAAAATAGAATTTTCCTATTGGTACTTCTGTTTAAAGACAAAGAAGGAGTCTGCAGGGGCTAGGCAGGAGGAACCCATGCAATCTGTAGTCTCAGCGCAGGTAATCCTCTCAGGTAGCTGTGGTTACACTGCAGAATTGTTTGGCTTCTTTACACAGTGTGCCCACAGCATCCTGTTTTTCTGTATAGATTAAAACAATGATGAGAAATCAGAAGCAAGAGGATGAACCCATCCATTTTGTGCTTTGAAATGACTTCTTCCCTCCTTTTAAAACAATAAACCTTCCAGTCTATCTCTATTTACACAGACCTGTTCAGCTTGGCATCATTTTTTCCCCCTCTTCATAGGGAATGGTGTTTCTGTCTGTAAGATACTGAATTTGTTAGCAGATTTCTTGGAAACAGCTCTTAAAGTCCACATAACTAATCTTGCTTTATAATGGGTGTTTAATACTCAGTAAAGCAAAATAGTTGACATTTTCCTCTTGGTACCAGTTCAGCAACATAATTAAGCGCATTTAAGTTTTGGACTCATGAGAACCCCTAGAGATTTGAATGGAAATAAGAAAGCCTTTTATAAAGGTTTCTTAAAAAAATAAATGGATGGAGAATATAGAAAAAAAGAAGATCTACAGGAAGTACTGGTTTTTCTATTACTTCTTTGTTTCTTGTTTTCATCCATTTTATTATGTACTCATTTCTTTCTGGCACTGAGCCCTTGTATAGAACACTTGTTGTCCTGAAAAAGAGAATCTGAAGCTGTGTTGTGATTGAGTCAGCATCCCCCAGCACAAACCTCCTAGGTTGCTTCTCTTCATAACTCTCAGTGTGGGTGGCATGCTGAAGCCGGGCCAGAAGAACATAAGACATGGAAGGGGAAGAGTTCTCAAGAACACCGCTCAGAAGATGGGGTTGCATGTCGACAGACAGAACTGTAGTGTGAAATCATGTAAAGCTTGTGAACATTCTGAGCACTGCTGCAGTTAAGGAAGATACAGATTCAGCAAAGCCTGAATTACGCCTTCTTCACACATTGCAGTGTTTTTTGTGGAAGCCTGGATAAGCCCATATGTCTACATGGTATCATGCAGAGCAGTGCAGGGATATTCTGTGGAGTCCCACTGCCTGTGTGTTTGTGCCAGCAAAGCACCAAACCTTGCCTTTGAAGGAGACTGGCCAACAGGGGCACAGTGCCACAATGATGGGCCCAGACTGCTTCCAGCTCAACAGATACCTCCTTCACCCTGACGTTACAGGTACCTGCACCATGCTCCGTTGCTCTGTGTAGCATTTATTATTTGCACCTTCAGAGGTGCCTCTAGTGGGTGAGTATCCAGCAGGACCTAAATCACTAGTCCTCTTCTCCCACAAAAATTTCGGCTTTGAGCTTTGTAGACCTGCTCCTGAGAAATGCTGCACAATTTTTCTGATGTCCTTTCTTGTTTATTCTCATCTTGTCATGTCTGTGTTTTCCCTCACACACAGCAGAAAATAACACTATTATAAATACCATTTTTAAAATAAATGCTTGCTCTTAGCAAACTCAGTCCAGATACAGGCATTCAGGTTGACAGTCTGGGTTAGTTTTAAACATGGTGCATTAGTTCTGAATTTTATCATTTACAGGAAGAAAAAGGAAAGATAAGTGTTGGTAATGTCTAAACTTATTAATAGTTTGGAAAAAGAATTTTACAATCAACTTATTCCTGGTAAAAAGTAAGTAGGAGTCATTTCTTGCAGTTAAAAGTGAATTCACTTAGTATCTGATTCCATTGTTTGTGATGAGAGCACAAATATTTCATCTGAAATTAAGGGTTTCACATTATGACTGAATTAACTTTTCTTTTAACAAAAGGCAGGAATGCTGGTTTTTTGCTTGACCTAACAATGCATTAAATACAGATGAACAAGACTGTGCTCTTTAGTAACTCTACTCATAGCAAACACCACTGAGTCAGTATTTACGCAGTTAAATTTCATTGTTATTGTACCAAAGGTTATTGTCTAGGGGTGGCATCCATTTCTGATTCATTTTGCTCCATGCTAAAATCTGTGCTGTGATTTTTAAAAAAATTTGTCAGAAGAGATTTAGGTTGTGATGTTTTTTATTTTCTGGAGACTGCAAGGAGTTGTTGTGTGTTTTGTAGTCTGACCTACCATGCTTTCATGCTGACAGCATGAAAAAAAAAAAGATCTGCACGGCTGACAGCTGACATGCACTATCCATACCATAATAGTCTGACTAAGCAGAAGCAGATGCCACAGACTTATTGGCCAGTTTCATGTCTGAAGTAAGGGGCTTCTCATAAAGTCCATGGTGGGATTTTTTTACGGCTGTATTTCCTTGAAAGGAGGGATAGCTCTCAGTTTCTATATGTACAAACTTCAATTAAATTTAATTAAACACTTAGCTCTTCAGAGAATTGTTTTCTCATATGGAACCTCGTTGCTAGAACTCTGTATTATCATCCAGATTTCAGAGAGGAACTTACAAGCCAAAGTTGTACTCAAGGCCTTAAAACCTTGGCCTGCATATGAGGACTCCACTAGTGTAACTTCCTAAAAGTGATTTTACTTTCTAGAAAGCAGATTCTTTAATGGCTCATAGTGCTCCTGAATTTGGGATGGTAACAATTTCACTATGATAACATGTATGTAACTTGCATGCTCTTGATAGTTTTAACACTGGCAGTAATTTCATGTATTGATCACTACAACAGTAACCTATTTGCAGCACTTGCAAGTGGGGGATGATAAATCCCAGCTATGCATGCTATCTGCTTCATGTATTTTTAAAAAGTGCATTTGCCTATCCCTGTTCACCAGTGAGATCTGCATCAGTGGCAGTTCACTCCATTGCAAATTAGCAAGACTAGGCTAAAGTACAGTGTCCATAAAAAGTATCCTTGCTCCTCCTGCCCATGGTGGACAGGATTACCATGTTAGTTTTGAAGGCAAAGGCGGACTCAGCAAGGAGCTGTGCTGGCTATTTTTACTTCGACTGCTTAACTCCCTGAAGAGTAGGGAAGAGGCAGTGGCTTTCTGCAGACCTTTCGCAGAGATTCAGAGCAAAGCTGTGCTGCAGCTGTTGGCTTCCTTACAAATGCATTGTAGTTCTGCAGTGCTCCCCTGGCTCTGCATCTCACTATGGAGTTAGGCATATGAATTTAGTTTTACCGTCTGGGATAGAATCAGAAAGTTGTCTGTTGGGATTGGGACGCAAATTAGTTTCCATTATTTTGTAAAGTGTCTCAAGTACTGTTAGAAGTGCTGTCCTTTTTGAATGTTGCACAAGGTGCTTGTAACATTTGACTGAGGTACTACAGAGCCCATGTAGGAAAACTTGATGGTATGAAATACGGAGCTGTGTGTTCACACCATGTCCTACAGGTGACAACAAGGAGTATTTGACTGCGAAGCCTCACTTGGTATTGGAGAACCTGAGTTCCCTGATGAGTGTTTTAATCATCCTTTTGATGGTGCAAGTCTGCTCCTAAGGGAGACAGATGAAATCTAATGAATTTGAAGGGCCCAAAGGGTAACACTGAGTTTTAAATTTGTTTGGTTTAGAGGTTTAAAGCCAAGTGTCTGACTTTCCACACAATATTCCTTGGGTATGGTGTTGGTTGTGCTGAACATGAGTTCCATGTAGCTCAGTTTCTAGTATGCATTTGTGGTTGCTCTGTATTACAACACACGAGCCAGGCAGATTATATTCATGGGGTTTATTAGACAAACTGAGCAAGGGAGAAGCATTACTGGACCGGGACCAGTGCGGATGAGCTCATTAGAGAGGTTAAGATCAGAGACGGACTGGAATGTAGCGACCATTCCTGGGTTGAGTTCATGATCCCGAGGAATATCGGCCTGGCAAGGAACATAGTCTGGACGCTGAATTTTAGAAGAGCAGACTTCCAGTCGTTTAAAGAATTAGTGAATGTGATCCCCTGGGAAAACATCCTTACGGACCAAAGAGCAGACCATAGCTGGCAACTCTTTAAGATCACTATTCTTTGAGCACAAAAACTTTCCATCCCAGTGTTTAGGACATCAAAGAGTGCAGGACAGACACTGGCATGGCTGAGCAAGGATATGCTTCTCAAACTGAGGAAAAAGAAGGAGGTGCTTAGGCAATGGAAGCAGGGACAGGTGGCCTAGGAGGAGTACAGAGAAACAGTTTGGATGTGTAAGGATGGGTCAGGAAGGCTGAGGCACAGATGGAATGGGACTTGGCAAGGGATGAGAAGAATAACAAGAAAGGATTCTGTAAGTACATAGGTCAGAAAATAAAGGCCAGAAAATAAATGCCATGGTAAGTGAGAAAAAAGAACTGGTGAAAACAGATACAGAAAAGTCTGAGATACTGAGTGAGTTCTTTGCCTCAGTCTT
>VXBT01012410.1:1676-15761 GCA_013400235.1 Oriolus oriolus | reverse complement strand
GCCCGTTTGGGGCGAATCAGGAGAAGCGACTGAACTCGCGACACAGCGCCCCCTGCAGCTGTGGGGGAATCATCACACCTGCTCTGCCCGGCCAGGAGCCACCAGCGCCCCTGCCGGCTGTGACCATAGCTGCACGAAAGGGGAGAGTGCAGCCAAGAGAAGGCTGTTACTGGGTTCCTGGTTTTGTTTGTTGTTGCTGCCGTTGTTGTTTGTTTGCCTTGTTACCCATATACATACTAGTAAAGAATTTCTATTCTTTTCCCCATATTTTGCCTGAAAGCCCCTTCATTTCAAAGTTATAATAATTTGGAGGGAAGGAGGTCATATTTTTTCCATTCCAAGGGAGGTTCCCGCCTTTTTGGCAGACACAGCCCACCTTTAGAGGCCACCCCAATTTGGGAGAACACAATTCCCCTTTGAGAGCTCTTCTCCTGTAGGATCTGAGCTGGCAAGAGCAGCTTGGGAACGGAGCCCCAGGCAGGAAGGAGCTCCCAAACTCCTCCTCCTTGAAGCCAGTGGCCATGCAAGTGTGGGGCCCAGCCACGCCACAGCCCCACTGCACAGGGAGGGGCACTGGCCGGCCCTGCTCTGGCCAGCCCCAGCGGGCAGCCACGACCTGAAGGTCCCCCCCGCCCCCTCAGCTTTGACTCTCGCAGCTTCAGAGCTGCTGCAAAGGTGAGAATTCTGTGGGCGAACAAGGCCTGCCTGTGGTTTGCTCAGCCCTGCCAGAGCACAAAAAGCAATGTGAGCCCAAGCAGTGGCTCTGCGAGGGCCTTTGATGGTTTCCAGAGCAGTCCTGCATAAGCAGCTGGAAGGGAACCAGTCCGGCAATGCAGCAATCGATCATTTTGTCCCTCTCAGCAAGGGACTGAGAGAGCCCCAAAACAACTGCAAAGAAACAACGATCTGCTCAACAACCTGACCTGGACCCTCCTCCTTCCTGTCTCAAACCAGCAGCCCTTTGGAACTCCATGGAAAGAATGTTTGGGTTCTGGCTGCAGCTGCCAGACAAGGGGAAAAAGTGTGGAAATATCGAGCAGTGGCTCTGCCCCAGGGCTGTGGTGGGGCTGTGGGGGATGACCTTGGCTGGATTCCAGGTGTCCCCAAAGCTGCTCCATCCCTGCCCTCCTCACCTGCACAGGGCAGGGGAAATAGACAGGGCTCTGCACCGCCGCTGCCCCACCTGTTCCAGGATGTCTCATGAGTGCCTCCAGTGCCCCTCAGCCCCTCTGGCCTGCCCCCTACAACCCCAGGGCCGGCACCGGCAGAGGCTTCCAAGCTCCCAGAGCATGAGACGTTCCTCGGGCAGCACCAGCTGACCCAGTCTTGGGTCCCTCACGCCATCCTTGCCCACAGCACTTGGGCTCCAGCAGCCCTGTCCTGATCCTTCGGGATGTGCCGACCACTCCTGGAGCACTGCCCTTTGTTGGGAACAAGCCCAGGACCACCCAAATCATCCCCAAGGCCTGGTCTGGGACCTCCTATGAGGCTGTGCCCAAGTCCTGAGGGGTTTTGGGAGCCCGATGGGTGTCACTGTGCTGTCCCAAAATCTCAGGGGAGCAGAAATGGCAAGCGGTGCCCCACCATGCCCCGGCCCCATGGGCCACATCTGAGCACCCTGCAGAATTCCCAGCACTCCTGCTCCACCTGCATGCCTGTGGGAGCTGCTGTTCCCGTGGGCCACCTGCTCCAGCCGCTCCCGCCTCAGCCGCTGCTCCAGCTCAGCCTTCCTGGCCGGCCAGTGTGAAGCACCGGCCACATGGCAGAGGCACTGAATCATCCCCAACACCACCAAAAAGCACCAGAAAACCTCGGCAGCCAAAAAAGCTCCTTCTGGGCAGAGCTGGGGGCACCTGTCCCCCAAAATGTGTCCAATGCTGCCTCAACATCGCAAAATGCCTGAGAGACGCAGCGGAGCTGTGTTTGTGCACAGGGATGGTTTAGGAGCAGGGCTGACCTTTAGGAAGCCCGGCCCTAATTACAACACCTCATTAAGGGTCTGCAGCACCCAGAGCAGAACAGGGGCATTGATCCAAGCAGCTCCAATTCAGCCCCATTTGGACCTCCCAAGCCACTGCTCCCAGCCCGGGCTGTCCCTGTGCTCCAGCTGCAGCTGCAGAGCCCTCGGGGCTGTGGCTCTGCTCTCCTCCTCCTCTTCCCCCTGCATCTGCTGTGTCAGGACCAGCAGTGGCCTAGGAAGAGCAGGAATTCCAAATGTGGTGTGGAGGCCCCTGAGGAGCCCTGGCAGACTCAGCACAAGCACCTGCTTTCCTCAATATCCCAAGAGAATTCAACATTCCGAAAGCTGCTGTGCCAGGGCTGAAGGAGGAAAAGGGAGTGAAAGGCTGTGGGTTTTCAGGAATTGTGGTGTAATGCCACGAGAGGTGCTGCTGTGGACCCGAGATTTGGCTGGGGATGGGTGCTGCTTTCCTTCCATTCGGGATTGGGGAGAGCCATCACAGGTGTTGCGCAGGGTGTGTGCCTGGCCCCAGGACACTGCTACACTGCCACTCAGCACTATGATCCAACCTGCTGCTTTCAACTCTTCTGCCCGCTGCCGGTGGTGGTGCCGAGACTGACTGGTGTCGTGAGTTTGCAAAAGGAGCGATTTCCCCTCCTGCCTCCTGTCTGAGGCCGCCATCGCCCCTGAGGGGTTCGAGCTCTCACTGGGGCGCCCCCTGCTGGCCACGAGTGAGTCCCTGCAGCGCCCCCGTTGGCTGAGAGTGAGACGCTGTAGTGCCCCCTGTTGGCCAGTGTCATAACTACACCAAAGGAGAAAAACCAGCACTGAGCGGGTGGGAAACTTCTGTTCTTGTGTCGTTGTTTGTTCTGTTCTGTTGTACTTATTTTCTAGTAAGGAACTGGTATTCCTTTTACTACATTTTTGCCTGGAAGTCCCATAATTTTCAAAGTTATAACAATTTTTAGGGAGTCATGTTCTTTCCCTTCCAGGAAGTTTCCTGCCTTCCTTGGCAGACATTTGTCTTTTAAACCAAGACAGCTCCCAGTTCCTGGTTTCCAGCATGGATGGGACAGACACTCCAAGAGAAGGCAGAGTCAGATACAGCGCCACCTCCTCCTCTGCAGTTTAAGCCCTTGGGCCACCATGGGTCCTCCCCTCAGGTGGGACTTCTGGTTACTCAGCCACTCAGGAGCTGGCTTGGCAGAGCATCACACTGTCCCCGATGTGCCATGGCTGACAAACTGCTTGACAGATTGGGGCACTGTCTCGCCAAGAGCAAGGCCTGACCCACCCCTGCCACACACAGGTGTTCCAAAATGTCTCAAGACCTCAAACTTTCTGTCTCTGACACCCCACCCTGTGCCATGGACTGATCCCATCTGCCCTGGAAAAGGGAGAGCCTCTGGAACACCCACAGGGCCTTGATGACATCATCGTGTGGGGGAACACGGCAGAGGAGGGGTTTGGGAAGGAGGACAAGAGAATCCAGAGCCTCCTGAAGGCTGCTTTGGCCATCAAAGCAATGAAGGTCCAGGGCCCTGCCAGGTTCCTCCTGCTGGAGGAAAGGTGCTGGGGGCAGCGTCCGGGATTTGTTCCTTGTCGGGGGCTTTCCCTGGAAATCATTCCTTTTCTGACCCTTTGGATTCTGAATCTTGTTGCTGTTGCTGTTGGTTTCTTCTCTCGTTGCTGTTTGCAGGAAATTGTTCTTCTCTCAGCCCTTTGGGATCTTTGCTTTTTGTGCCTCCACTGGGAGGGGGAGGGGCAGTTTTTAGGGGCAGCACACACCTGTGTGGGTGCCCATGGGTGGAGCCCTCAGTGCCCCCCAGTCCCCCTCAGTCCCCCCCAGTGTCACAGCATGATCTTGTAAATATCACTGCGCTCCTGTGGTTGCCCATGGGGTCCCTGCAGCTCCGTATAGGTCACCTGGGCTTCCTGGGGGATGGCGAGCTGGGGGGGCCCTGCAAGAGACAGCGGCTGGGGCGACCAAGGTGAGTGCGATACCGGTGGGTGACGTGTCACTGTCCCTCACCACCACTGTACTCACGCTCTGCCTGTTCAGTGCTCACGATGTGAGTGTACAGAACCTTCCCATCTTCTGGGGGGGCTGGGGGCTCCAGAGGGGCCCTTTGGGGATAAAGAAGATGTGTGGAAGGGGAGAGAGTTGTGGGGTGGGGGGAAAAGGGGGATCATAACTGGAGCCCCCCACTCACCTTTCCTGGTGCTTCCTGGTGGCTGCAGAGGAAAGAGGGGAGGTGATTGTGGCGTCCCCGGGGCCCTGACCCCATACAGGAATCCTGAACCCCCACTGGACCCTCAATTCCCCTCAGGACCCCCAAGCATTCCTGAACCCCCCCAGAATTCATGAACCTCCCCAGTGCCCCCAACCAACTTAGTCTCAAGAGCCCAAAGCCCAGCAAGGAGAGGGACCATCTAAACTCCCCCAGGACCCCTGAAAGAACCCCCAACATCCCTGCACAACCCTCCAACATCTCCCCAAACTCTACAGGACCCACAGCCAAGGTCACAATTCTGGGGCTGTGGGTGCCGCCCTATCGCTCCCCAACTCTGGAAGGCTTCCTACAGCTCCCTGGGACCCCTGTCCCTGCCTTGTCACCCACCCATGCAGTGCCACTGGTGCCAGACCACAATGACACCCATGAGCAGGATCAGGAACAAAAGGGAACCACCAACCCTTGTGGCCACGACAAGAAACAGTTGGGGACACATCAGGATCACTCATCACCCCAGGGGTCTTGCACTCCCTAGTGACCCCATGTGACCCCACCTGTGCCCCTGTCGTGGTTTGAACCTGAGTTGAGTGACAAAGTTCTGAGCCAATCGCTTCCCGCAATTTTGCATATCTAAAATCAGCACAGAGGCGGGAAATTTGGCTTCTTTTCCGGTTTTCACCGGAGGGTGGCCAGGCCGGGCCCCTGTCGGGCTAGGCCGGGCCCCTGCCAGGCCCTGCCGGGCTCTGCTGGGCCATGGGCCCGCTGTGCCCGCTCCCCGGTGCCGATGGCTGCGGGAGGACCCTCTTGAAACCGCGAGTAGCTGAGAGACACATCAAACTGCTGCCTGACCGAAAACCACCGGAGTGGTTTTTGCTTTAAAGAGCTGATAAGCTTTCCTTCTCCTTCCCACACGGCTCTGAGAAAAAACCTGGCAGGAGCTAATTCCCGAAAAAACATCGAACTGGCTAGCTGCATAAAGGAAATGAGGCTTTCTCCAACGTAAAAGCCCGAGAAGAAAGATCAGCTCTTCAAACATGGAGGCTTCAGAGTCAGAAAGAAAGAAAACCTAAGTCACGTGAGTCGGAGCTGAAGATGAACTAAAAAAAAGAGGGCGGCGGCGTTTTTCTTCGCGCGTAGCTTAAATTGATTTCTTGCATGCCGTGGTAGAGACTGTAATTTCACAGACTGTTCTATATCTCTCTAAGACGTGGGGGGAAAAGAGAATTCTATGTGCAGCCTGCAAGAGAAGAGATGTGGCCACGCCCGGCCACCTGGAGCTGTAAAAGACTTTTTAAAAATTCTGTGGAGCCGTTGCTTTCCAGGCTGGAGTTTTGCTTATCCTTAAAAAGATAATACCCCATGTAAAAGCAGTGTGGGAAAACTACAGTGTTCAAGAGAGAGAGAAATGTTACAGCAGCAGGGTATTTCTCTGGATGGGACTCTGTTTTGCTGGTAGCAGTTTGGGAACCACGAAAGCAGAAGAAACCTCTTTTTTTTCAAATATAGAAAAGACTTTTGAAACCTGCATTTGACCGATACTATATGTTGTTGTCCTTTATGCACGTTAAGTAAAGTGGGAGGTACTAGAAAGAGAAAAAGAAGGTTTTTTGATTTAATTTCTTATTATTTCTTTTAACTTTTAATCTTGTTAGTAATAAACTTCTTTATATTCTCTAAAGTTTGTGCCTGCTTTCCCTACTTCTAATTCTTATCTCACAAAAAATTAAAAGCTGCAAATCAAACCACTACAGTCACACAGCCAGGTGAAGGTGACAGGTGCTGAGCCCACCTGCACCGAGCAGTGCAGGGTCACAGGGTCACCTGTGCTCACCTGGTATGACAGGGGACTGGGGGTGATGGTGGCATTGGCCATGGGCACTGCAGGGACAGAGAAGGGCCTGAGACCAGGGGGAGGGGCTGGCCCCCAGCATCGGGGGAAGGGGCACACAGCAGGGGATGAGGGTGTCCTGGAGGATGCTGTGGGTGGGGTCACCCCAAGCCTGAGGGTCCTGCTCATCTAGGACAGTGACATTCAAGGGGACACTCTCAGCCATGCTGTCCCTGTCACTGACCCGGCACTGGTAGTGACCACTGTCATGGTCCCCAATATGACTCATCTCCAGATGGGGGCCAGTGCCCAGCAACATAGCAGAGCCCCCCCAGTGCCAGGAGAAGGACAGGGAACCTGGCTCCATGGCCACTGCACCAGCTCAGCACCAGGCGGTCCCCCAGTGCCATCTGTCCACTGGGGGGCTGTGCCAACAGGGACACACCCAGACTGGGATGCCTGCTAGGGGACATGGGTGGGATGGGGGACCCAGGAGGGATAGGGGAGACAGGGAGGGAAGGGAAGGGGGATTGGAGGAGAGTGGAGAGGACCCCAGTGAGGGAGAAGTGGACCCAGGGAGGTTTGTTGGGACCTGGGGACAATGGACACACCCCGTGGAAAAGTGGAGAGACACAGGCAGGGATGGGGGACCACACGAGAGACTGAGGAGACTCAAGGAATGATGTGGGGGTTTCGAGAGGGGCAGGTGGACCCAGGCAGGGAAGGGAGACCAGAGGGTGGAGGGGGGACCTGGGAAGGGGTGTGGGATGCCAGGGACGGATAGGCGGGACGTAGAGAGGGATGGCAGATCTGGAGGGGTACCCGGGCAGCCATGAGGGAAACCAAGAGGGACTTGGGAAATTTTGGGTGACCAAGGGAGGGGTGAAGGGAGGGATGAAGGATCCAGGCAGTGGTGGGGAAATCCTCAGAGGATGTCAGGGTTCCCTGTCCCCATCCCTGCACTCACTGTGCACTGTCACTGTCACTGGCTCTGACTCCCTCCATTGTGACACCACAGAGAACACCAAGCCCCCGCAGCCACTGTGGTGCAGCTGCAGGGAGGACAGGGACAGCTTGGTCCCATGGAGAGGCCCCCTCAGATCCTTCTCCTCGCAGTAGAAGAGCACCCCAGTGAGCGATTTGTCCTGCCAGCTCCGGCAATGCAGTGTCACCATGTCTCTCTCCAGCAGCACCCACGCCGGCACCTGTGGCACCAACCGATCTGTGGAACAGGGGGCTCCTGTCACACCAGGAGGCACCAGTGAGCACCATTTGTCGGTGATTGAAACACGGACTCAGTCTAGGAGAGAGACTGAGGCGCTTTACTCAAAGAACAAACTGTTTTTATACACTTACACAACCTATCACACATTGCCATGTCAGCAGCACACCTTCTGAATGTCCTTCTATTGGGTCACCCTCCTGTCAGCTTCCAGCAGGCTCTTCCTCCCAGGGTCCAGCAGAGACCTGTCATGGCACCCTCCAGGCACATCCCACAACCCGCAGCCCAACTCCATCCCATCTCTTCCATAGCTGGGTGGGGCTGGCATCACGGGGACAGCAGCACCTGGGGAATGAGGTGTGGGGGTTGTCCCTAAAATGTCCCCATGGGGACACTGGTTTTTGTGGGAAAGTGCTTGGAGATGGCCCCCAACAAGCGTGTAGAGGCCAGGGGACATGTCTATGTCACAGCTGCCCATGTGCCACATACACATGGCATGGAATTCTCAGGGATGCGGACACTGAGGCCAGCCTGGGCTGACACAGGACATGGGGACACCATGGACTCCCTGGGCATGGGGACACTATGGCCACTCTGAGCTAGCACAGGTCACTCCTATCAGCCCCATAGCCCCTGTCCCCACAGCCACATTCCCATGGCCCTCTGCCCATCATCCCATCGCAATGGCACCTGTCCCTATAGCCCATCTGCATGGACCTTGTCCCCTTGTCCCTGTCCCGGCCTCCCTGTCCTCCTGTCCCCACAGCTCCCCCAGTCCCAAGGTGCCAGTCGTGATATGCTTGTCCTCACATTCCTGTCCCCATAGCTACACTACAACCCCGGTAACACCACAGGGTCCATACCCATGCACTGGCTCTGCTGCCACTGGGGACCTCAGGGGACCCTGCAGCTCCCCTGTGCCCCCTCCTCACGGGGGCCCATCTCCGGGGCACTCACCCCACAGGAGCAGCGCCACCTTCCTGGCCATCCCTGAATCCTCAGCCATCCGGGCTGGCTGTCACCCGCTGCTGTGGCCATCTGTCCCCTGGGTGGCAGCTCCTGGGCCAAAGGGGAAGGAAGCGAGGTCAGGTGTTGTCCCCGTGTGTTGGTGGCACATGGTGGGGGCAGGGTGGTGTCACAGCAAGGTATGAGGGTGATAGTGGGACATGGTGTGACACGGTTTTCCCAGGAGTGGGGGGCTCCAAATGTTTTTGGAGCCATGGATGGGTGTCTCTGCGTTTTAGCCCTCCCCATGCCAAGGCTTTTTCCTTTTTAATTTCCATTTCTTTTGTTATTTTACTCACTTTTGCACACCCTCCCTCCCCCTCAATCAATTTCTTGACAATCCAGGGAGCACCTGAGCAGGTCATGGGTGGGGGGGATCCTGGGGAGGGAGAAAAAAGAGGTGCGGGGGCTGCAGGGAGAAGTGGGGGGGCTGTGGGGGCTGGAGGTGCCCGGTTGTGCCCCCCCAACACTTTCACTTTCTCTTTCCTGCAGCAGAAGGAAGAGACCATTTGTGCTGAGAGTCAGATGGGGAGGGGACACAGGTTCAGTCCTGGGGGAGCACAGCCAGGAGGGTCCTGTCCTGGGGGAGTCCCTGTTCTGGGGGTGGCACATCTTGGGCATGCCTGTCCATCAAACTTTGGAGGTGATCCATGCCACAGACCCACTGCACAGGGATGGGCATTGGCCAGCCCTGCTCTGGCCAGCCCCAGTGGGCAGCCACGACCTGAGAGTCCCCCCCACCCTCTCGGCTTTGACTCTCGCAGCTTTAGAGCTGCTGCAAGGTGAGAATTCTGTGGGGAAAAAAGGCCTGGCTGTGGTTTTCTCAGCCCTGCAAGAAGCACAGAACCCAATGTGAGCCCAAGCAGTGGCTCTGCAAGGGCCTTTGATGGTTTTCAGATCAGGGCTGGGTGGAAACCCCCCCTGCAGGGGCAGCTGCGAGGACGCAGTCGGGAAATGCAGCAATTGATCATTTTGTCCCTCTCCTCAAGGGACTGAGAGAGCCTCAAAAGTCCTGCAAAGACAACAACGATCTGCTCAACAACCTGACCTAGACCCTTCTCCTTCCTCCACAAAACCTGCAGCCCTTTGGAACCTCCCAGAAAGAATGTTTGTTTTCTGGCTGTGATGGCCAGATGAGAGGGAAAAGTGTGGAAATATCAAGCAGGGGCTCCACACGTGGATCTGGGGAACAGTGAGGTGGGAGCAGGAGCGGGGAGTGCCCAGGCAGGGGAATTCAGGACAGGATGGAGTGGATTTACCAGGGAATCAGACCCTGAGGGACAGATGGGCATTTCCACAGATTCCTGTGTACTGTTCCAAGGATGGACAGAGTTGTTCCCCTTCGGGGAGCAGAATCCATGGGAAGTAAATCAAGTCTCAGGGTGGCAATGAGAAAAATGGGAAGATTGCCCAAATATGGCCCAAGAAAACCCTTCCCTGTGGGGTGGGTTGCTGCCCAGTAGACAGGGAACAATCCCATGGACCTGTTTGACACTGAAGCAGATTCCCCACTCCGTGTTATCCACAACTAAACGCTGCTGTGGAATGCACCAATGGGCTCCTAAAGTGGACCAAAAAGTCTCATTTCTTTGTGATTTGCTTGTGTTTTTATTGTGAGCGGCTTGTGGAGAGACCAATGATTAAAAGGATTCTATAAACCAGACCATTTTATACACTGTCAGTTTGATTTTTGCTGAGTTTATTTTTCTTTATGGGGAAAAAAAAAGGTGTGGGAGAAGCTTTTTATTCTTATCCTATGGATGTATAATTTTGTTTCAACCAACTGGGAACTAGGGAATTCAACTGAATTTAGCCTGGGATTTACCATTGTCAGGGCAAGGTTTTAACAGGGCCCTCCTTTAGTCTGGCCACCCCAGAGGTCACAGTGCTCCACCAGGGACAGTGGGGATGCTCAGGGCCCCCCCAGGACAGAGGTCCCCAGGATGTGCCACCTCTGGGATGGGAATCTCCAGGGATGTTGGCACCCCCAGAACAAGGACACCCCTCTCTCTTGTCCCCCCTGGGACAAGACCCAGGTGTCACCACACCAGAGGAGTCTTATTCCCTCAGGGCAGGACCTCTCTGGATGTGCCCCCCCAGGACAGAACCCACATCCTTGCCTCAGCACAAAGGGCCTCTTCCTTCTGCTGCAGGAAAGAGAAAGTCTTGGGGGGGGGCAGAGACAGAGATCCCTGTCCCACACAGCTCCCCAACCACTGCCTGTAGCCCCCCACCCCCTATTTCCCCTTCCTGGGATCCCCCCACCTGTTACCTGCTCAGGTGTTCCCTGGGATCGCTGACTCAGGAAATGGAGGGGTGGGAGGGGGTGGCATGGAAGTAAGGAAAATAGGGATAAATACAAATAAAAAGAGGAAAAAGCCCGGGGGTGAGAGGGACACAGACCAATGATACAACGGAGTAAAGAGTTAAGGGACGCTTGCTGGGGGCCACTTGTTAAAAAACACACATTGCTTGCCTAACATTTCTTGCACTTGCCAAAGTAAAGGGAGGATGCAAAACCATTGATAAGGAGAAGCAACCGTGACCAGAGATCCTGCTTTGGACCCTGGAACCAACTCGAACCAGCTTTGAAGTTTGGACTTGGACCAGGAATACAGAGAGCATGCGCAAGGAGGTACGGTGAAAAGTTCACCCCGAAGAAGAGTCCTTACTTCATCCAAGGAAGACTTTTACTTCATCCCAGAGACCCCGGCCCATGACCACCAGGCAGCACTGCGCAGACACAAGAGTACGGAAATGACTTCCAAACTCATTATAATACGATGAGGGGATAGGTCATGAATATGTATGAATGTATTGTGTAATCTAATGCATATGTAGTGTGTAACCAGATATATGCTGAGCTGAAGATCGCAGGGGTGTGCGTGTCTTTGGAGGGGCTACCCCCCATGCACCCCAGCTGGAATTAAAACATACCCACTTCATAACTTTACTGAGTTGTGGAGTCTTTTCCGCACATCACCAGAGCCTCCCAGGACAACCCTAAGGTGCCCCCCTGGCCATGAGCACCCAGTGGGGGCTGTGCTGGGCCCTAAGTAACCCCAAAATCTGAGGCACCCACTGAAGAAGCTGCAACCCACGAGCCCACCAAGCCACTACCCATCCCTGGGACCCCCGTTCCCCTGGAAATCCAACCATGGGACCCCCAGGACTCCCATTGCCCAGGGCCCCCATTCCCTTGATCCCATTCCATGGGCCCCTTCTTCCTCCAGAACCCCTATTCCCAAGGGTTCCGTTTTTCCCCCTCACCCCCAATCCTGGGACCCACATCCCATGATCTGAAATCCCTGGGGACCAAGTTCTTCCGGGACTCCCATCCCTGGAATCCCCCAAGTATGGGGACCCATATTCCCCAGACCCCCATTCCCTGTGACTTCCCCACCTCAAGATCCCAATTCCCCTGGACCCCCATCCTTGGCTCTCCACATCCCTTGAGCCCCCCACTCCTCAGAACACCATCCCCCACCATGTCCCCAGCCTATCCCATAATGTCCCCAGCCTGTCCCCAGCTGTATCTCCAGCCTGCCCCCACCCTGCCACCATAAAGGGCCATGAACACGTTGGGATGAAACGTGACCTCGCTTTCTTCCCCTCCATCTGAAGAGCCGCCCAGGGGACAGGTGGTTACAGCAGCGTGTGACAGCCAGCGCGGGTGGCCGGGGACACCGGGATGGCCGGGAAGGTGGCGCTGCTCCTGTGGGGTGAGTGCCCCGGGCATGGGCCTGATGCCCCGGGGATGGGCCCCGGTGAGGCAGAGACCAGTGGGGAGGGGGCACAGGGGGGCTGTGGGGTCCCCTGAAGTCCTCCATGCCAGCAGAGCCAGTCCATGGGGGTGGACCCCCAGTGTGATTGGAGTCACGAAGTGGCCATGGGAACAGGAACAGGGGCACAGGAACAGGGGAACTGGGGTGTGGGGAGATGAACAGTGGGATAGAGGTGTGGGGACAAGGATGTGGCAAAAGGAATCTTGGGGCTGGGGCAGCTGTGGGGACAGGGACAGAGAGACAGGGATGCAGGGACAGGGACAAGGGCCAAGTGCCATACGGATGTGCCGTAGGGATGGGGCCATCGGGATGGGATCATGGGCCGAGGGCCATGGGGATGTGGCCATGGGGACAGGTGCTGTGGTGTGGGTGGAGGTGACCTGTACAAGCATGGTGTGTCCACAATGTCCCCATGTCCAGCCTCAGCCCAGGGTGACCGAGGTGTCCCTGTCCTCAAGACCTCCATGCTAAACCAGTGAGGGGACAGCTCGGGGACGGCCCCCACACCCCGTTCCCCGGGTGCCACCGTCCCCATGGTGCCACCCCCACTCAGGCCTGTCCCTTCTCCCTTCCAGCCCAGACCCTCGGCCTCTCTGTTGAGTCCTCGGGGGGATGCCATGTCCCCACTCCACTGTCCCCACCCGACGGTGGCTCTGGCAGTCTGGTTTCTCCCGTCACCCGCAGGCGCCCAGACCACTCAGCTCCCCATGGAGCCCCCCTGAACGCTGGCAGCGCTGTGGGACCTGGTGACACTGACCGACCAGGGCTCAGGGACCACAGGTGCTAGCGCCTGGTACAGGGACGGGCAGCATTGGGGGAAGGAGGGATCCAACCACTTCATTGTCACCGAGCGTGGCACCTACGAGTGTGACAGACCCGACACTGGGCTCAGCCCTCCCATGATGGTCTTAAATGGTGAGGGAGGGGATCTCAAATGATATGGGTGGTCTCCTGATGGAGCTGGGTGGGCTCCACTCCATGGATGGCCTCATACCCTCGGGTGGTGAGAGCCAGTCCTCTGCACACAGGGACATCTCAGTGCATCCCAGTGTGATGGGACCCCTGTGGCAACACCAATGCCATGTGTGTGACCCCTGGTGTCCCTGGGATCCTCTCGCGCAATGGAGTGCACTTCTGGAGGGGGACATGGTGACACTGAGCTGGCGGGTCACACAGGACATGTCGGTCACCAGGGTGTGATTTTACAAGGACAAGAAGGATTTGGGGGGGGACACTCAGGGGGACAGAGCTGTCCCTGTCCCCTCTGCAGCTGCACCACAGTGGCCGCTACCTCTGCGGAGGCTTGGTGGGCTTCAGGCTGTCACTGTCAGTGCCTGTGACAGTGACAGCACAAGGTGAGCACCCCACAGCTGGAACTCCAATATCCCAACACTCCCACAGCCACTTCCCAGCACACTCAGAGTCACAATCTCCACCTCCCATCTCCTTCCCAGAGCTCTTCCCGGTGCCGGTGCTGGAGGGTCCCCCCGAACCCACCGAGGGGTCCCCCCTGAATCTCAGCTGCCTCAGCACCCCCAGCCCCCTGCGGCCCTGAGCCCCCCTCCTGCACCTCTTCTACCGAGACGGGCGGTTGGTAGGGGGCCCACAGGGGTCCCCGCAGCTCCTGGTGCCCACCGTGGGGGTCTCCCACTCAGGGAATTACAGCTGCGAGGTGCGCTCCGAGGGGGGGGCCGTGCGGAAAAGCAGCGCCCGGCTCCGCGTCACGGTGCGCAGTGAGTGCGGGGATGGGCACGGGGAGCCTGGACATCTCCCCAAGGACTCCCATCCCTGCCCAAAACTCTGTGTGCCTCCCTGCCTTCCCAGATCCCTTCCTGGGTCCTCTCATCACCTTTCCTGATCCCTGCATTCCTCACCCCTCCCTAGGTACACCTCTCCCTCTCTTAGGTCCCTCCATGGTCCACAGGTTCCACCATCCCTGTCTGGGTCCCCAAAATCTTCCCTGTGCTTCCCTCCCACCCTCCCCAGGTCTCCCCTCCCTTAATCCCCCATCCCTCCCTGGGGTCCCTTCCAGCCCTTTCCAAGCCTCCCCC